>RJWM01003519.1:0-47483 GCA_004363535.1 Dasyprocta punctata | reverse complement strand
GTATTTACGGTTCTGTGCTGGGAAGGCCACAGGTCAGCGGTGGAGCTAGAAAGTCTATGCCAGCAGGGTGAAGGAGCTGTGCAGTGGGTTGAGGGTTCTACATGGGAGCCGAGAAGTCACGCTCAAAAGAAGAAGCGGGGCTGCCCTGAAGAGCACCACAGCCATCCCCAATGGCGACGAGGTCCCGCGCTCCTCCGACGATGGAGAACAGTTGGGCACAGGTCAGGAAGCCCAGCGTGACAAGCTTCTCCAGCACACAGCCTCCCCTCCGGAGCCAGGAAGCGATGCACAATATGAGGAGCAGAGCTCCCGCAACATGAACCACAGCCACTCTCACCGATGAGGTCCCGAGCTCCTCCGACAATAATGGCTGAGTCCATATTGGCGAAGCCAGCATGACAAGCACCTCCAGGAGAACCAGCAGCTCGAACAGCAACTCTTGGAAGAACCCACAACGCCATCCTTCTTGTTCTCCACGTCCCTATTTATGCTGGCAACTTTCTTCAGGTGGAGCATCTTTACTCAACACCATCTGAATTAATTCAACTGGTGCTAAGTTGACCACCAGTTTGTAATCCATAACACATGCTTTTTGTGAGAAAGTGTAAATAAAGAGCAAAATAAAGCATAATAGGAAACAGAGATTGATCTTTGGCAAATGGAAAGAGGATCTAGAGATGAAGGGAAGAGGAAGGAAAATAAAAAGAATTAAGATGCATTATTTACATGAATCAAATGCCCACAATAGATGTAATTATTCTAAACTACAAACATGTACTAATGAAAAATTCTAAAAATTAAAACTCAGCAGCATTGCGTGGGATGGTCGTGATTCAGATAGGTTCTGATAAACTTTCCATCTTGTTCCTGACATTCCGGATATGAGCAGCAGGAAGGAGCTCAAATACAAGGAGCGGCACCATTTCCTCCCAGGCAGCATGAAGGGAGTGACACAGGCAGAGGTACAGTTCTTTTGGGTTACGTGGGTCCTGGGCCTCCTAAGGGCACACACAGGGCTCTACCAGTATGTCTGGCTGGTTGGTGAGCAGGACAGGCTGCTGAAGCAAGGCAAGCTCATTGTCAGCAGCCTATCCAGAGACTACCAGGGTGTATTCAAGGGGGCGTCCTTCTGCAGAACAGTCTGATCTGGGGCCCTGAATGTCAGCATGTTACCAGGCTGCAGGGGTTCACTGTGTATCCAAACTCAGCAGCTGTCCAGGATATAGGATAAGCTCAGATTAAAGGGTCCCGGAAGCCCTGAGCAGTGTGACTGGAGTTCTGTGATCTGCTCCCATTCACACAGGTGAGACCTCGCTTGGGAGATTAGGGTGGCTTGCCCTGTTGCCTGTTCTTTCCCATTCTGAATAGTCACATGTCCCCTACTTACGTTTTGATCACATTCAAGCTTTATTTGGAGGATACACACTTGGATACTCTGATGGAATCATCAGATTGTTAATATAGCAATAAGAATCGAGAACTTAATGAAGTATAAAATCCAGGTAGAAATACCAGTTCTAAAGTAATTCAGCAAGATACCAAGGAATCTCTGAGGGAAATTAAAAGAGAGAGAAGGATTCATTGCATCGGCCTTTGTGACTCCGAGACTACAGCTGTCAGGACAGCATCTTCTGAGATGTGCGTTCGCAGTGGGTCTCTCCAGCAGCGCCCAGGGTCTTGCATCTCAGCGGAAGCCCGTCCTGCTACATCTCAGTTGGCTTAGTAGGCATCAGTGGCCTGCTGTGGCTTCTTTAAAGAGCAATATTGGAAAAACGAAAGAGCGCGGCTTTGTCATTGTTGAGGCCTGGCCACCTGGACACGCAGCAGTGCTGGCTGACTTGTCAGGCATTTTTATACTTATGCTTATTAAATTAATCACTCTCCACTGGTGGAGAGCTGATCTAGAGTGATAATGTGTTAATTCCACTGTTTGCTAGTCAAATAAAAATAAAACATTGAGTAATCAAACGTACACATAATGTAGTAATCAGACAAGAATAAAGTTAAGGCAGTCTGCTGGAAGACAGACCAAAGGACAGGTTGAGCCCAAGAGACACCACAGTCTAGGCAACTTTAGACCACAGTCTAGGATCTTAGAGAAAGGAGAAAATAAAGTGGAAAAATATTATCCAAAAAAAAGATCTCAAAGAAGGGAAGCAAGGAGTTTTCGAGTTAACAGAGACCACTGAATGCCTGATATGCTAGAAGAGACCTGGACTTGAATGTGTCAATGGGAAGTTAAAAACAAAAGTGGACTTTAAACTGCAAAGAAACACTCGTCAGTGTGGTGTCAAGTTCAGCTGAAGCTAAAATGCTGGAAGGTCGTTCGATGGGACATTTAAAGCTCAGAATGGAGTCTAATTTCAGCTCAGTTCTGTACTCAGCCAAATTCTTAGTTGAGACTGAAGGAAAACATTAAGACATTGAAGGGCTCTGCCTTGCTCGCTGTCGTCTTCTCGCCAAGGCGCAATACCTGACCCTCAGACTTAAGGAAGAGGATGTTTCATTGCGTAGTCCAGTGGCTCTGAGGCAGGACCGCATGGCATAGGTGCATGGCAGAGAATAGTTTCTTGTAGCATGGCAAACAGAAAGCAGAGTGGCAAGGGAGGAGCTAGGAAGGGCCATGTTACTTGGGTCCCGTGAGCCACCTCTTCTGACCAGGACCTCCCTCTTGGCAGCACATCAGCTAATCCAGTCACCTTCCAGACATCTCACCTGTGATCACACGAGACTTTAGGGGAACATCTATAGGTACAAACTGTACCAGGCTCTGAAAAGTATTCTCCTTTCCTTGGATGTTCCCGGAGAAGATAATCTAGCCAAATGGGGAAGCAAGCCCGAGAAATCAGGACAGAGTGGCTCCAGCGATACAAGAGAGCAGTTCCAGGGAAATCACTGACTAGCCAGCTGGTCACCCTCTCTGGAACAGCAGGTGACACATATTTGAGCAGGAGCAAAGTGCTCTGGGAGAAAGTCTGCCAACAGAAAAAAGACTTGTGGCTGATTATGTACCATTTACATATGTGCCATTGTATGCCTTTACATGCCTTGTAGAAGTTTAGGAGCAAATACAAAGCACATTTTAGTGTGATTTGAAGTAATAATAGAGTGTCGGGGAAAGCAAATTGTAGGATGTAGGAAATGTCTCCTCCGAGGGGTCCAAAGGAAAGGAAAGGAGTATGAGCTTTGTACTTGGCAGAGCAATGGAAAATGTTAATATAATCATGGTGTAGACACGATTTACTTTCAACTAAGGAGAAAGTTTTAATAACTTGGTTGTCATGAAGGACAATATAAATGTTAGCAGTCAGATATAATGAAGGGAAAAGGTAGAAGCAAGGGTATTAATGTTAATAGTTTAGTGAATAAATATAGGCTCTGGAACCAGATCACATATTCTGAATCCTCACTCCACCAGTCTCTACCAATGGAAAGTTAGGCAGGATTCTTAGCTCCTTGGCTTGCTTGGGAGAAGATTGTTGTGAATATTGGCGAATGAAAGCATGCATAGCAGTGCCTGTCCATGGTAAGCACCGTGGCTATTAGAACTATCATCCTACAAATTTCAGATCCAAGAGATACATTTTAAAATTGGTAAAAAGAAGGAGAAATAGCTCAAATATAACCAATACAAGAATCAACACTATCATAGGAAAGAAGGTTTAGTTTGAAAAACTAGCCTCGTGTTTCATGACAGAGAATCAACGGATCTCTAAATTAACTTAATTAGAAGTAACCTTAGAATGTTCAATAGTGAATTCCTTTGTAACCTAGAATAGAGAAAATTTCCAAAATAGGACTCAAAACTTAGATACACCTGGGGCAAATATTGGTAAATTTGACTTTTTATAAACCAAACAGCATGGAACCAACACGGGGGCAAAAAAGACTTAAGTATTTTTAACTTATATTGAATACATAGGATTAATTTCAGTACTTTTTAAAGAGTTTCTAAATTATTGATAAAACGGTGAATAGCTGTAGAAAAATGTCTAAGAAATATAAAAAGTTTACAAAACTGAAATGAAAATGAGCTTTAAAGATGAAAAAGTTCATCCTCGCTCATTGTAGTGTTGGCTTGGTGGTCATGAATTTTTTCAGTTCTCTGTCACAGCAGACTCGCTCACTGTAATAAGAGGAGCGCAGTTCTAACATGCACAGAGAGAACCCTTTCTCACCTTCTAGGTTAGCAAAGCTCGAAGCTAGCAGCACGCTCTGTGAGTGAAGTCATAGGTCAAACATGCACTCTCAGATCTTCCAGTCATGCAGATATCTCACAGGAGAATTGGCAGGATCCAAATGCAATACTTATGTACCCTTTGGTCCTGCATTCCTGTTACTAGGAATCTGTCTCAAGGATGTGCTGACAAAGTTCAGGAACGTATGTGTAGAGTGTTACTGTGATACTTTGTAAAGCAAAAAAAAAATTTTTTTTGAGATAGGGTCTTGTTATGTAGCCCAGGTTGGCCTCTAACTCATAGCAGTCCTCCTGCCTCACCCTCCTGAGTGCTGGGATTACAGGCATGCATCACCATGCCCAGAAACAAAAGACTTTAAAAAAATGACCGTCATCATGTGACTTGTTACCACACCTGGTGGTTAGCACTCAGGAGGCTGAGGCATGAGGATTGCCATGAGTTTAAGACCAGCCTGAAATAAATAGTGAGCTCAAGGCTAGGCTGAGCTACAGAGTGAGACCTTTTCAAAAACAAAACAAACAGAAAAAAAACCCCATGACTTTTTGAATGAACTATAGTGTGTCCACAAAGTAAGTATTACGCAGCTATAGCAAGTTGTGAAGAAAACTTCCGTATTCTGCTGTGGAATGATGCCAGGATATACTTACTGTTAAGCAAGGAAAGCAAGTTATAAAAGAATATATATAATAAGCTATCAGTTATCGGCCAAGTTGCAACTTCCCACCCCAATTCTATATGTGAAGTCTTAATTCTTAGTACTTGAAAACATGACTGGAGATTCAGTCCTACAAAAGTGTTTGAGTTCAGATGAGGTCCTTAGTGGTAATCGAGTCTGACTGATGCCTTTATGAGGAGAGGAAATTGAACACAAAAGGCCACCAGCTATGTGTGTACGCAGGGAAAAGGCTGAGGACACAGTGAGGAGGCTGTGTGCAAGCCCGAGAGAGGCCTCGAGATCAGCAGGTGGCGCGTGGATTTTAGCCGTTGGCCTGCACAATTGTGAGAAAGTACGCTTCTGCTAAACTGTACACTATCGCTTACCTAAGAAAGCAGAGACTATCAGAAAATAATTTACATGTGTGTACACGTGCAAATTATTGAATGAAAATAAAGCCCAAGACAAATAAAAGCTGGCTGTAGGGAGAAGGGACAGAGATCAGACTGAATGGAAACGAGACTTCCTTAAATGTGTGGGTTTTTTTAGTTGACTTTGTAGCCCTGTAAATGCTTTACTTTGAAACAAAATTAAATTAAAACTAGGCAAAAGTACTGTCCCTAAAAATTGGAAGCAGAATGAAACATTTTAATTTCAAGTTGATAGCCCAACTTTACTAAGGAGTTTTTCAAACCTGGAAATGTGAGTACTGTACAATGGTACCTCGGTTCACAAACTGATTCTTTTCACCTCGGTCGCAAATCAAGTTGGATGAGAACTGAATCGAATTCAATGGTTAGGTTCAGTGTTGACCTTATGGAGAAATTTGCTCTTTTCCAATACAGTTTGTGATCAGGATCATGTAGAGAACTGAGTTCATGAACCAAGGTACCACTATCATAGTGAGATAAATCTTAAAGACAGAAAATACAGCAACTACAAAGAAATCATAAGCAGTATGAAGCACGTGTTGATAGAATTCACCTTAGAATAAAGCAAAAACAGGTTTTTACTGTAAGACTCAAGACATTACTATGAGACAAAAGGTAAAATTTTATTAAGTTAAGCCGGACATGGTGGCACACGCCTGTGACCTCAGCACTTGGGAGGCAGAGGCAGGAGGATTCAGTATTCCAGGCCATCTTAGTTTATTGAGTAAGACATCATCTCAAAAGCACCACAAAATCTTTTTTTCAAACTAAATTTAAGATTAATTTTGAATTGGAAATATCAGTATGAATTCATTATGCCATTTTCCACTTGAAAGGTCCACTACTGACGCATAGAGTGAGCAAGCTTCACTGGTCCCTGGAGCGGCACTGCTCTCTGCCAGTTGAAGGGAACCAGGGTCCCATGGCGAAAGGGCTCCTTTCCAAACCAACAGCAGGCGCAGAAAGTGAGCCTGGGTCTCCTAGATCAGAGGATGGGGGTGGAAGCTGGAGGACACTGGCGTCCTCATATTAAAGGAGAAGACTGTTTGAGGGGGCTGCCATGGACCGAAGGGGAGGTGACTTGACCATCAGAAGTAAGTTGCATTGCATTGAAATGTAAATGTGACCTGTTAGGTCACACGCGAGTTCATAGCTATAAAAAGCAAAGGAAGTTGAAATTAGTAATGGGTACATGGGGCTCAGTGTACTTACTGTTCTCTACATTTAGGGTGTTTGAGGTTTTGCATCATAAAAAGTTAGACTTACAGCAGTTATTCAGACAGCAGGAGGTGGTCACAAGAGCTAAAATATAGCCAGTCAATATGTAAGCAGACATGAGGGGTAGGGAAGTGTGTGCTTTATCATCATAAACTTTCCTATCAAGTTGATTGGTTGCCATGCACCTGAATACTTTTTTTGCTTTCTTTCTTTCTTTCTTTTTTTTTTTTTTTTAGGTACTGGGGATCGAACTCACAACCTTGCGCCTGCCAGGCAGGGCACTTATGCCACTGAGCTAAATCCCCGGCTACTTTTTTGTTTTTAAGTGAGGAATAATATTGCTGTGTTGCCCAGACTGGCCTTGGACTCCTGGGCTCATGTGATCTTCCTGCCTCAGCCTCGAGAGTACTGGGAGTATAGGCACAAGCCTCTACAGTGATTTTAAAGCTGTTGCCTGAAGACAATTTAAGTCCTAAGCAAGTAAAGCAATAACCATGTACTTTACTGCACAGTGACTGATGAAGCATTTCTGATACGGCATGTTTCTGATTCTGGAGAAATGGGATTGCTTGAGGGACAGTACCTTCAGTTGTCCTTTTCCGACTCCAAGTCGTAAACCAGCCCAACCATTGCTAGAGCACATGGCTTCCACAAGAGTTCTAATCAGATGCGGCTTCTTTAGTGGATTGTATTATAGGCAAGGCTTTTGCACTGAGGTAAATTCAAGTCTCCATCAGTTTCTAGCCTTTGCTGAGGAAGTCTTCTCTTGGTCAGTACTGATATGTTTTCAGGACAGATAGATCTGAGAGACTGTATTGTTTGGTGGTGGCCATGAGGAAACAATCTTTGAGTTATATATATCAACTTTTATGTAAGCTTCTTGTTCTTGGACATTCTTCCATTCATTCATATGAGTAACCCCAGGAGGCTGGGCAATACTGTAGGTGCAGGGACCATCTTGCATAAAGAAAGTTTTCCAAAATCATACCAACAGGGGAATTTTTTTCCTCATCTATAAATCAGAAACTGTTCTAGAGGTTGTAACTCGGTGACATTGACCATTTGACAGTGTAGGTCCCTCAATAGTATTGGTAGCATAATTTGTTACTAAAAATACAGGAGGTCATGGATATGTTAATTAGCCTAAGGTAACCATTCTACAGGGTATACAGATATCAAAACATCATGTTGCCCACCATAAGATATATAATTTTGGACAATTAAGTTTTTAAGAAGTTTTCACTCCCATATCAATTCTCAAAATAATAGGAAGTTAGAAGAACAAAAGTAGCCACCACAGCTCTTAGTAAGGATTGAGTCGTGTGTTAACCATTTCACGTGTTAAACCTCCTAAAACCACAGGGCTGTGTGCTGTCTGCTGTTGTGATTCCCATCTTGCAAAAAGGGAGAATGAAATGCAGCTCAGGTTACTTGTCTGAGATTGTAAAGCAGTCAAGTAGCAGAGTCAGGATTTGAACCCAAGGTATCTGGCACCAGAGGCCAAATGTTTCTTCTTTGCAGCCCATCTGTGAATTGTACTGTAAGTTGGCTGTTGGCTTTCACAGCCACTGACCAAGCCAGCGTTTCCCCAGCCTTTCCATGGAGCATCGGCAGCTGGTCCATGAAAAACTGTTTAATGGAAAATTATGTGTGTAGAGATTATTTACACTGAGAACTTCTCAGAATTTTATGTTAAATTTGTATCGCCTATCACCAAGAGGAACATTCATCTTATAGCAGTCAGATTATTTTTGCAAGGAATGTGGGGTTTTGTTTTTATAAGATATCTATAGCTATCTCAAGGAACGCACTGTTCTGTGCCATTTCTGTACCCTTGAATCGCATCTGCTGTTTCACACCATTAGTTTCTCCTAAATCTTGTGTGCCATCACCCAGATGATGTTTCCTTGTGCGGGCTCAGAGCTGCTCACCCCCGAAGCACTGTGCAGGGGGCTTGCTTTTGTTTCAGTCATTGCAGCCAGGGCCCTCCTGCGGGCTTGGCTCCTGCTGCTCCCACGTGGACATCCTGGCCATCCACGGCTGGGTGCAGCTCTCGTCTGTGTTGCCTGGTTTTGAGCTCCTGCTTCCCTTCTCTTTGAGAGGCCCTTCTGTGAAGCCCTCTAATCAGCCAGAACAACTCTCAGGTGTTTGAGATTTTACCTGGACATCTTTCTGTGGATCCCATCATAAATACCACTGTCAGCCAGATACCCATCTTCTCAGTCCACACAGAGTCTGGTAGAAGTATTGAAACTATTTGCCTCTGTACCAGGAGCTCCTCCAAGACCGTATCCTGTTTTGGTTGATCCTACACCTACCCTGTCATTACCTGGCACATAGCAGTTTCTTCAGAAGCATTTGAATGAATTTTACTTTCTGAAAATATTGTTACAAGCAGGTTTTAATGTTGGCCTAAAGTCTTGTTCCCTCCAACATTACCACACTGAATATATTTTATTCCTTTCATTCATGAATCTTTCTGGTATCCCAGCACAGTATTTGAGTTTCCCCGAAGTATTTTCCGTATGAAACTTTTCTTTTTAAAATTAGCATAGGACATTATTGCTCAGTGGCTGGTAGAGCACTCAGAGTTGAATTTAATACTGCATTCTCAAAATTACTAAAGCAATGTTTTAATTTTTATGGAAACCAAAAAATCTGCTTTTCTAAGCCTTTGACACACCTATCCTCTATTTGTGCTTGTTAACACCCATCTGTCTTATTTTGATCTGTTCATTTAATCTTGCTTAGTTCATCTGCTGTATCAGTCAGTTCAGGGAGCTTTGTGTTACCTTCTGTTTTAGATACATATGTATTGTTGCTTCACCCACACTAGAGGGTTCCTGTAGTGTTTCAGTAGATAACTCACACTGGTTAATCTTGGGTCATCATGAGTACATTCTTGGCATGAATATCTCACAGGTTTGTCCAGCTGCATAGCATTTAATCCATTTTTTTTCTTTGTCCAACACTTATCTTGGCAAATGCTTTGTGGAATTAGAGCTACTGTGCAGTTTATAAGTTGAGTTTTGTTTCATTTTTTCTCTGACTTCTATGTTACCATACTCCTTACCAGTGACTCAGAAAGCCCAGTACTTTAAATGTAATAACTGATTGTAAGTTTTCCTGTCAAAATTATCTAAATGTAGTCACTATATAGAGCTAATCACTTGAACTAAAGCTAATCAGAAGTTAAGGTTTCAACACTGTACATGATCTTAGATCTTTCTCAGTTATAATATTTTAACCCATCTTCTCAGGTTTTTAAAGGTGGCAGAAAGAAGAAAAGAAAGGGAAAGAAAAGTGTTGAGAAATCTTTGTATGGAGAAAGAGAAATTGCGTCTAAGAAGCCCCTCCTGAGTCCTATTCCTGAGCTGCCCGAGGCCTCGGAGGTGCCAGTCACAGGTATCCGGCGACTGCACGCAGGTACCCATCCTTGTCCTCTTGGTCACGTCTTCTCTTCTCGCTTCACCTGCTTTCTCCCACCCCCATTTTTCATTTTTTTTAAATTTTGAGGCAGGGTTTTATTCAGTCACTGAATTGTCCAGGCTGGGCTTGAACTTGCAGTCCTCCTGCCTCAGCCTCTCAGCGTCCTCCAATTATAGGAATGTACCACCGTGGCCGGGCTGTCTGCCTGCGCCTGCCTGCCTGACTTTATTCCTTCCTTCTTCTCCATCTTACTTCCTAACTTTTCTCCATCTCCCTTCCTCTCTTACTACCCCTTTTTTCTAGTATGTTGGATTTTATGAAAAATGTATTAACATCAGTCTTTTAAGCCATAGAAGAGCCCACTGACATATTTGACGATTTGTATTGAGTGGCCTGTGACCTATGTTAATCTCTAGACATGATTTTTAAATATTCTAGTCATAGACATATTTTCAGATTAAAACACTGTTGTTTAGACTTTTGGCTACATTTGCTTTGGTTTGGTTTGATTTAAAGAATTTTTATACTCATTTGAGTGGCCAACTGG
Organism: Dasyprocta punctata; assembly: GCA_004363535.1. Taxonomy (NCBI): domain Eukaryota; kingdom Metazoa; phylum Chordata; class Mammalia; order Rodentia; family Dasyproctidae; genus Dasyprocta; species Dasyprocta punctata. Next base: position 37,004 of record RJWM01003519.1, on the reverse strand, counting down.
AAATTTTGTGTATTATCTGAGATAATCGGAGCGATAGCATCGAAGACCATTGAGACTTAGAAGTCTTAAGGTCTGAATTCATTTAGGACACGTCACCTGCCAATCGTGCCGATGGTCTTGCTCACCTTCTGTGAAGGGCCCCAAACCCACGCGAGGTGGTCACTTGCTGAGGCTGCAGTTCAGGCAGAGACAGAGGAACAAGGGCGGAGGCTGGGCCGGTGTGCCCGCAGGGCTCTGAGTGTGTGCGCCTCACAGTAAGGTGGAAAGGGAGCTCCTGCGCCCCCAGGGTGCCCAGACTTTCTCTCCTTGTTTCAAGGGAAACCTTGGAAGCGGACCTTGAGAAGCACACAGTTGCCTGTTTCTAGGAATTTATTTTCAGGGAAATGGGAACCGTGGCCGCCGGGCGCCAGGGGCCCTTGTGGTGTGGGAAGCGCATGGGTGCAGGGAGCAGTGTAAGGCCTGGTCTCGTTCTCCCGGTCTGAGGCCGTGTGCTGTATCAGTCCGTGTGTTGAATGCCTATTTTCTTAACCTGTGCACTGGGGAAGAGTGGAGAGAAGAGGAGAATGACAGATGGGGACAAGTACAGTGTAACACTTGCAGGCCTCGTAATTTTTGAAAGCTTAAAACCCAGTATGATAGGGCATAATTACATGCAGAACACCTGTTTATTTAACAAACTTAAGGTTTGTTTCCATGGTTACTTTTTAATTACACTTAAACTTGTTTACATCCCCCGTAGATGATTTCAGCTCAACTGGCAAACTGGGAGAAGTGGATTTGCTTAAAACTCCAGCTGAGAGAAAGAATCTCTTGCTTTGGAACCCAGATTTACGTTTGCAGCAAGGCCTGGATGGAGCCGATGCCTCTGAACTGTGCTGCTCTGATGTGACACGTTCTTCACTGCCCACGGCCGCCTGTCACGAAGAGTCAGGCGCATACACGGACTCGGATGACAGCACGAATATTCCACAGGCTGAAAGTGAGCAGCAGTATGCGAGTGAGCTCAGAACGGAGATGGAGACTGGAGGCTGTCCTGCTTCCTGCGCTTCTGCGACCCGGGAGCGCCATGCATCGGGTGACCTGAGACCTGAACTGCTCCCGTGCCGCCAGGAAGTGGCAGCTGCTGGTCCGAATGCCGAAAGGCGTTGTCAGGTCTTTCAGGCTGCAGAAGATACACACCGAAAGTTGGAGGAACAGGTTGACTTCTTAGTAGCCGCAGAGGGAAAACTGCAGTGCAATTCCGTGTGTGGCTCACAAAAAGAATTGGACTGTTTAGAAGATGTCATCACCCGAAAGAAAAAAGAATCTGCAAGCCACGGCGAGGATGTGGGAGGTCAGCCTGCAGAGAGCGGCCGCGTTACAGGTCGTGGAGAAAGGAAACAGAGGCGACGCTCTCTGTGCCACTCTGATGACCGCAGTGTCCAGTCCCAGCAAAACGGGCATGGCAGTCCTTCCTGCGGTGCGGCGGGCTCCGCAGTGGTTAGTCTCGGGAATCCTGAGCTGTATAAAGATCTGTCCGACGCCATCGAGCAGGCCTTTCAGCGAGGCAGCAGTGAAACTAGGGTGCGGCGGAGCACAAGGCTCCAGAAAGATTCGGAAAGCCAAGGGCTTGTATGGCTGTCGCTTCCGCTTCCTTCCGCTTCCCAGAAAGCCAAAAGGAGAACAAGCTGTACGTTGGATCACAGGGAGTTTGAGAGCTCGCCCCTTAGAAAAGAGACCGTGTGCTGCTCCAGGCAAAGCCTAGGTGTGGTGGGCTCCGTCTCAGGTGAAGAAAGCAGCCAGGGCCCGGCCTCCTCTCGCTTACCCGGGAGGAGGAGGAAGAGCCTGTGTGCCCCCAGTGCTTGCGGCGGTGCTGGGCCAGCTCCGTCCTGGAGAGGCTTCCCCAAGGAGGAGGGGGAGGAGGAGAAGGGGAAGGGGGCGGCCCAGAGCTCGGGGGCACCGGGCTCAGGCGGGGAGCTGCGCAGTGCTGACCCCCCGGAGCATTCGGCCGGGAGGTAACCTGGGCCTCGGCGGGCGTCTCCCCTCCAGCTCCTGTTCTCTGTTCGGCTGCGCTGCTGGCAAGTTTCAAATAAACTCAGCTATGGTTTTAAGTAGAAATAAGTGGATTTCTTCATCATTCCACAATCAGACTTTCTCTTAAATGCGTTCTCCCCCCAAATGGTAAATGCTTTTATTAGTATTTTGCTTAAAGTTGTTTTTATACTCAAAAACATGGCTCTGAATTTTTATTTTATATAAGTACATATTTAGCCCTGAATGTAAAGACTGCTGTCAAAAATATACTTTAGAATTGGCTGGTTCTATCTCGGTAAGCTTTTTTTGCAGAAGATAATTTGATAGAAATAGTGGAACTTCATGAAAACTAAAATAATATAAACTGGAACACTTAAAATGGTGTGATATATGTGTGTTTTACTTTACCGTAGGGCAACAATGGTTAAAATTCTTTAATAAAAATGAAAATTGCAGAGCTGTTTTCTCTTTGGGTTAAATGTCAAGGAAGCTTTCATGCTTTGCTGTTCCCAAATGAAAGTTTTGCTTTAATTGTCAAAATAAATGTGAAATTTCAGAAAATTCTTTGGAGAACTGGAATAATTAATGTGAAAACACTGTGTGTCAGGTTTGTTCTGTGCTGTGTTGGGCTGGGGAGAAAGAGAATGGTATTTGTTGAAAGTTGAGCAGTTTAGTCTTTTAAAGGCTGGAGTCCCAAATTAGTCACAGGTGATTTGGGATTTAATTCATGATTTTCCATAGAAATAATTTTGAAAAGCAAAATCTCTCTTGAATGGGCGCTGGAAAAACCAGTTTACTAACAAGTAGCACCGGTGGTTGGTCACTGATGTATTTTCCTACAGCGTTTCCCAGCAGCTCTGACTTTTCCTTGCCTGCTACCCGGGACCATCGCTTTCTCAGTTTCTCTGGTCACGCTTTTGCGATATTTCCCATGGCTGTTTCAGTGACAGCAGCTTGAAAACCAAAATTGCTGTCTATCTGGAATTTGTGAACCCACATAAATCATCGTATCATTAAATAATTTCTCTGAAATGCTTTAAATCATTAAGCTCTCCCTCACCATGATAGCAGAAACATGGTAACAAATAGAGCTCCCTATAAATAACACAACAGGGAAGAAAGCTCCCGCTGAGTGGCCCGTTTCCCCCTTGTAGATAGAGACTATTTGTTACCTCTGCGGCACCGGCGGGTCTGGGACACCCGCTGCTAGAGACTAATGTATTTTACATTAACACTCAAAGTGATCCCCAATTTCTTCTGCTCAAGGGTGGATTGTTTAAAATTTCTTTTATCTTTACATGTAAATTATTTATGGACTTTCCCCCTCATTTAAGGTTTGGTATGGTTGCCAAATCATTAGCACTGAAAACAAACTTTAAAAAAAGAACTAATTATCTTAGAAGACTTTGGTTTTGATAGTTCTAAAAGAAAACTTCGGAAACCTAAGTATTAAAGGATTTGAGGTTTCACAATTTTTAAATTTCTCCCTTGTTTACTATGAAGGCTAAAAACTATTGTTTGTTATTTGGACCCTTTTCTACTTGATGATACTATATCGTCTCAACTGTGTTTGACTTTGAAATATTTCACATTTTGTTTATTGCTCGAAAAGTGCTAATGAAGATGAGGGAACTGTTTTTGATCTGTGATTTTTGGCTTGGTTTTTGTAATGTAAACTTGTTCTCATTTTCTAACACCTACAGTTAAAAATATGAACACTGTATAATCCTATTGGTTTCAAAATGTTTCATTATAAATATTTTATTGACATCTGTAAATAGCAAATGGAGAGTTTTCCTGAAAAAGAAGAGGTCTGAGAAGTCAAAATTTAGACTTAGTTTTTTCTACCAAGTCTCGTGTGTGTTAAAAGATTTATAAAGCTCATTTCTGCGTTTGATCGTGTTCACTTGCTTCTTTTTCACGGTTTTCATTAATAGTTAAACATTTGGCTTCAAAATATTTTTTTTCCCTGCCTTACCTTTTTTATTGCTGCACCTAGCCCTGGACCTTTTGCCCGGCTCCTGCTTGCTTGCATCATCCGCTTCCCTCCTGCAGATCCCGTTGGATCCAGCAGATGGCAGCACGACATTTGAAGTTTTCCCTTCACTATGCGCGTAGTGAAAGCAAGGCGACTCTCACTGCTGTTTCCTGTGCTTCCCTTTACTTTCACTCATTTTTATTGCAAAAATAATACGTGTCTATTGAAAAGGGCAGAGAACTGTACAAAATTAAAAAGTGGAATCGTTTGACCACTATCTTCCTTTCCCCCACGCCACACGCCCAGCGCGAAGTCTCACTTTCTTCCCCAGGCTTTGTGTATGCGAACCCAGCTAGCAATGCGTTTTCCCTTCCTTTCCTGCTGCGCGCGCCAGGATCGCTGCGTGTGCTGTCTGCAGCCTGACTTGCTTATTCCGCAAGACACCACGAGCATCCTTCAGTCATACGCACGGCCCTAGGGCCATTTACCGAATTCCGTACTTTTGACGTCTGTGATCTAGGTACCCATCTCCTTACTGCATGTGAGTTAGCTCCAGCTTTTTCTCCTGAAAGTTATGCCACATTGGGCTCATGGGAAAGGTCTCTGAAAGAGAAATTCTTTGCAATTAGAATGGATCTCAAGTTCTCTTCTATAGATCTTTACTGGCAAGCTCCGCTTACAGACTTCCCACTTTCCTTTCCGTCATTTTCTCCTTTTGCTGCTTAACGCTGTCTCCTTCCTCGCTTTCACTGGAGCTCGGAACTTAGGGCGAGGCTTGGAGCTGGCAGACCAAGGAGAGAATGATTGATAGTGCCTGATTCGGGCGTTAGATTGAAAGAGCTATTTTTAAAGTCAAATGTTTTGATGCAAAATAACTTACAGCAGAATATACTCTTTTAAGAATACAGTTTGAATTTCAGCAAATGTACGCAGTAACGAAACCGTGATGGTAGTCAAGGAATAGACTGTTCCCACCAGCCCAGTCTACCCCCTCTCCCCCAGCCCAGCCCTTCACAACTGCTGATCTGGTTTCTGTTGTTACAGTTCTGCTTTTTCCAGAATGTTACAGAAATGGGATCATCCAGTATATATCCATTTGTGTTTGGTTTTTTAAGTGAGCATAATGCTTTTGGGGTTCACTTGTGTTACGTGTTGTAAGTAGGTGATATCTGTTTATTACTGGGTAGTATTCCATTTTTTAGATGTACGGCTTTATCCATTCATCACTCTGTGGATATTTGGATTGTTTATATGTGTTTTGGCTATTCCAAATAAAGCTGCTATAAATGTTCACATACGGTTTTTCGTTTGTTTGTTTACAGATGTTTTCTTTATCTTGGATAAATAGAGATGGGGTTCCTAGGGTGTGCAACTGGTATATGTTTACTTTTTAAGAAACTGCAGGCCAGCTGTTTTGGTACATTTTTGTGATCTCAGTACTCTGGGAGGTTGGGGCAGGAAGAAAGTTCAAGCCCAGCCTGGGCAACTTAAGAGAGTGAGATTCTGCCTCAAAATAAAAATTTTGAATAGGTCATTGTGAAGGCTTGGGTTTGTTCCCAAGAATCACAGGAAATAAAAAAAGCAGGAAAGAAAAGGAAAAAATGCCTGCCAAACTTTACTGTAATGCTTTACCACTTTGTGTTCCTACATCAACACGTTTTCTTTGCTTTGTGTTTCACCAGGATGTGGTATTGTTGGTCTTTATCATTTCAGCCATCCTATTACATGTATAGTAGTGCTTCACTGTGATTTTGATTTATGTTAATTTTTGTGTGTCATGTAAGATGAGGGTGGAGTTTGTGTTTTTAATTGAAATTATCCTGCACCCTTTGTTAAAAAGCTTAACAATTCCTCATTGAATTCTTTTGGCACTTATGTCCATTCTTACACCAGTATCACATCATCTTCAAAGGTTTTTAAAAATCTTTTACTATGGACTTGTATAATAGTTTATGTTTGAAGTTCTTGGGAGGGTATTGTGGGGGGTAGGGCAAAAAGCTAACTAACCAAATCTGTCTGGAGCCTTCAGTTAATCCCAGACCTAAACTACCTTCTGGGGAAAAGAAGCCAAGTCAATAATGAAAAGCTCTCAGAGATACGGCAAGGCAGGCAGCTTCCCTGGGGTGCCTGTATGCTCCGTGCCGTCTGCTACGCACTGGTTTACTACAGTTGATTTAGAATTGTGACACTGTCACTGTAAGATTCATTTGCTGTGAAGTCATCTTTTTGGACTCTGCACTCTAAACAGCTGTAAGAAAATTGAGGAACATAAAGAATCAAATTAAGTTTGCTAACTATTTATACCTGGTTCATAAAGTTTTTCTAAACTATGTTTGGTTTAGTATAAAAATTGCCAGTCCATATTCAGAAACCTTGGCATTTGAGAATTACTTAACATGGGAAAATGTCCCTGCACCAGGTCAGGTCAGGTAGGCCGAGTATGGCTTTATGAATACATTTGCCAGGCACATCCTTACCAACGACCGTGTGCCAGGCATTCATTTCTAAATACAGTCACCATCTTCAGATGCTCAGTGTTCTCTGAGGGGCATAACATAGGGTGTGTTTATAAAGGAACCTCAGGAATTGTCACCGTTCCAGGTGGCACCAGCTTCAGATCAGGCAGGGTTCCTCTTTTTCTAAGGAGGTGATGGTTGAATGAGTTCACTGGTAGGAGTTTTGAAGGAGTGGGGTCCAAGGTATCAGATCTGTTCCGAATGCCCTTTTGGTGTCATTCACTGAGATGAGGCTGTAGATGTAGGCTGGCTTCATCCTGTGTAAGTATTTTAACTTTTTAAAAATTTTTTTCCATTAAGGATGAAGCTTAAGTTCGAAACTAGACTATAGGTTGTGAATGGTACATAACATTTTAAATAAACCTCTTGAATGGTTATGCATTTCTGTTTCTTGTAGTACTAGGTTTTGTTATAGTATGTCTGATGGATTTGACTCTAGGTTTGAAATCTTAGATCCAGTGAGTGGAATTGGTGTTAAGTTACAATAAATAATTGTGCATACAAAAAATAGGGTTTTGTCTTAGATTTATTACATAGCTTTGGTTTGGCTCTCCAATGCACTAACTGCTAATGCCCTGTAGCCTAACAATTTCAAGTTGTCTAATACATGGCTGTGTTCATTTTTTTTTTGTATATTTGTTGATGCTTTTCTCTTTTGATTTAAATGAAACATATAGACTACAAATAATACCTTAAATGAGAAATGAGTACTGCAATTCAGTGGATACGTATTTTTATTACACATCTTTAACCAAGATCATATTTAAACTGGTTATGATTTATTAGAAAAGATTTTGGAAATTTTGGGGAAATTAGGATTCAAATATTTTTTTGGACCTGCTTCTACTTTTTGATACTTTAAGCATTATATCACGTGAAAAGGGAAAATAAATGAGTGCACAGTAAAGAAAAACACAAATTTGAATTTTGTAAGGTTAGAATTTCATCACATTTTCAATGGCAAGTTAGACAGCTGATTTTTAAATCTTTTCTCATTTGTTGAAAGCATAGAACTCTATTAAATTGTTAGGTTATATGGTGTGATAAAAGTGGTCTCCAGGAGTGCAAACAACTGGGATTTTGGGTTTAGATGTGATAGAACAACACTCAAATTATGTAGATGTTTTAAAGTTCCAAATTCCTAAGTGTGTGTGTGTGAATTTCAAGCTCTTTAATTTAAAGGCAACTATTATATCTGCTTGCCACCTCTAACATTTTATTTGCATGTCCTTATTCACACACTTAAAATTTACTTTAAAAAAATTCTTCATTAAAAAAAAAGTTGTTACACTTTGATAATATTTCATAGTCTTAATGATTTGATAGTAGCACTTCTGTTTTTGCCATTTAAATTCAAACTACTTTTCCACTGTTCTAATATCTAGGATTCTTGTTGATAAATAAAGAGATAAGTGCTAGGTTTTTTTTTTTTTTTCTCTCAGTTTAGGCACATGAAATAACTCCTAAGTAGCATCAGGTGTTTGCAAAAATAGATCTTCCGAATGTCTGCTTCGAATAGTGGAATATTTTTTTTCTGTGTCAAATTGATGTTAAACAGTTGCAAGTTTATATAGAAAATGAGTAAAAAATTTTGTAGTTCAAGTAAGTTGTATTCAGATGCCAGGTTCAACATAAAATGTGCGATTTTTATACCTAACATTGAAGAAACACAACGTGTCCAGTTCTGATCGTTCCTAACAAAGCTGTGAACCAAGGCACCCACACTCCTCTTTTCTTGTTTTATGTATAAATTGGGACTGGAGATTTCAGAAGCACTATATTCCCTGACTCTAACCTGAAAAACCTGGTGTTAGTCTTGGGTGATTTCCAGTGACCCTCTGCCTCCCTTCTTCCTGCCCCCTGTGTAGATTTGGAACCGGGCAGCCATTTTTGTTTTTGGAAGGGAAAGGAGACAGATATAATGAATGACTTTTATTGTGCAATATTTCAAACTCTCTTGAATGCACTCGAATGGGATGGAAACTGTTCTGCCCTATGTCATAGCCAAAACAAACAAAACATATTCCCTAAACCTGGATGTGTGTTTCTCTCAAACTGGCAGTAGAGTTCAGCTCTCAAACAAGAATTCGGTTTGACAATTTTTAGCCCTTGTTCAACGAAATATTAGGATAGGTCACAGCCAAAGCAAATACCATGGGGAAGAATTAATGTACTTATTTACAGCTTGCAGGTGGCACTTTTTTCTTAAAAGTTGGAGATTTATCTTCAAGAATTGCATTTGTGGTAATACTTTTAAATAGACTATTCTTTTTTGCCAATATTTTAGAAGCAAATTCTGATAATAATAACTAAATGTAAATAATTTCTACAGAGGTCCCTGAAGAGTGATAAATGGTTGAATTTAAGTATTTAAACATTTAGAGGCCACAAAGAATCTGAGAATTCTAGGAATATCAGACCTAGCACATTAGCACTAAAACCCCCTTCAATGCCCCCACCAAGAATCCACTCTAAGGAAATCAATGGCTCCTTTATGACACAGCCTTCAACATTACCGACTCCAGCCAATCCCACTTCGGTTGTTAAGTATCCCCCCCACCTTGCATCTATGGGGGAGAAAATATTCTACAAGCTCAGGATCATTCATTTTGTAATGCACCATAACCCGGGCAAGATATATACATTATCAATCACACTAATAGCTTTGAATTTATGGTATGAGTACCTGTGTACAATGAGCTTTTGGTTTACACCTTAACCAAGACATGGTGGAAACAAATTTGTAAACCAGGCAATCTGTCCCTCGTAGTAGTCGCAAAGACTTCAACCAGGTCCTGCCTTTCAGATATAAAATCCTGACTTTGATCAAATGTTTCGATGAACAGTGTCAAGCACGTGTGTGAGTGGAAGTAAGCCACTGGGTTAACTCTACTGGCTTCTAACTTTCCATGTTGATAGGTTTTTCTTGGCACAGTAGAGAAACAAAGACAGAAAAGGAAAAAGGACTCTACGACAGGCACAGGAAGGCTTCAGAAGTCTGCAAGATCCCTCTGAGGCAGACAAAGACGCAGAGGGCTTTTATGAGGTTTGACAAGGGGTGGAGTTTGAAGGGGCGGGCAGAATGACGTATTGACAGCTGATTGGAGGAATGCTGGCGCGCGCGAAAAGCGGGAAGGTCGATTTCGGGCTTGCAAGAAGAATGCGGAAGTGTTGCAGGGACTCCAGGACCCAGCGCCATGTTGGGCAGGCGGTGTGCTGTGGCATAGGGGCAGAACCTATCACTGTGGAACAAACAGGACAGATGAAACATGGCCCTCATCTTGTGCCCCGCTTAGAAACACTGTCTGTTGACGCCAAAGTTTCTACTTGCCGAGCCCTGTGAAGTACGAGTCTGTGCCCACAAACTAGCCTGCCTGGCGTGTTCTGGACAAACAAATCATTGTAGAGTGTGGCTATCTAGGAGTGGGCGAGTGGGTATTGCTGAGGCCCATGCAAGACGGAAACGCTGGGTGTGAGACTCAGAACAAGGAGGAAGCGTACTAGAAATGTCTGGAATCCAAGCATTTCAACTTTAAAGTGTCACTTTAAGTTCTTTGTATTCCAATTTAAATGTTGTGGATGTATACAGTTCTTTGAGTGACATGGGAACAATTGAAACACTGGCTTGTCCATAGTCTAATTTTTAAAATTTACCCAAATAAACTAATTTTTAAATTCAAAACTAACTGAACTCCAGTCAGACTGGAGCCTCTTAAGCAGTTCCCCCTGTGGCTTCTTTCCTTCAGGGAAACAGCACACCTTCCCTTTCAATAAGATACCCAGGTCTACCCCCTTAGGGGAGGCTTGGTCCCTTCTCTTTTTCTTTTTTTAACCCGCACTTTAGCAAAACATAGAAAACATCCTTCTAAGACATTGTGTGTCCTCGTGTCTCTGGGAGTGGAGAGGGAGGTTATGTTGTTTTCTGTTTCACACTTGACACAACCAAAGAAAAGGGATCCTGGCAGTGGGCAACCACCAACCCTGGAAAAGGTTGGGACCTTCTGATGCTCAGCTGCTTCTTTCTTTCATTACTACCAGGGCTGCCTCCTCCTCCACATCTCACACCTCCGTGCTTATGGAAGTCAGGCCACCAGGAGGGGTCGAGGCTCCCTTGAAAGTTTCATCTGAGATCAATGACTATAACCTCATTTGCGTCTCTCAAAAGTACTCAAAAATTGCACCTATTAAAATTAACTGAATGATGAATGTTGATTTACCTTTTTTCTCTCTTAGACGTATATTTTTGGAGAGTGGGGAATCGCGAGCAGAGGAAGAGCCAGAAGCATCTCTGTTTCAATGAGAACTCAGGACTGCTGCGTTCTTCCAGATGCCAATGCTTTGAGCAAGCAGTGTTCTCAACTGATTCCCAAAATATGTGCCCTGTGCCCCACAGCTGTCCTATAAATGTCCAGGTGGATTTATATCCTGTGTTTCTCCGGGAGGAGAAGACAACTCTAGGCATCCCCCAAACACTTTGGGGGCAAGCCGTCCTTTTGACATTTTCCTGCCTTTTCTCTCTCCTACTCTGCCATTGGTGCGCAAAGAGCTGTTACCGCCAGGCCAAAAGCTGTAACAATATTAAGATGTTTTCCTCAACCTTGTCCCCAGAAAGATAGGCTGTTTCCAAAAGATTATTCTCCCCTGGGCATTACATCATGAATTGATTCAGTTCTTGGAGGAAGAAATTGGACAAAATATAATAGATTACCTCCTGGGGAAACATACTTAGGTTGTTAAGTATTCCCACCAGAAAAGGAAGAAACTGGGTATATATTACTCCGCTGTCCACATTTAACCTTTCACCCTATTGCAGCTGAACAAGGAGCTTTTTTTGTGTAAAGGTTTTTGTTTTAGTGGGGGTCAGAGAGAACATTTCTCCTTTATTTTTTTAGGGAAGACAAGTGTTCTTTGTGTTTGCCATTACCCGCACTTCCTCTGCCCACGAGCGGGGGCATGCCACCCACCCCGGGGGAGGGAGGTCGCAGCAGCCACCCAAGGTGTCCTTGCGTGCACAAGCCTCGCCTCCCAGGGGGTGGTAGGAAGGAGAACACGGGGCCTGGGGTAGAGATGGGTGCTCCATGAAATTAATTTTCCTGGAGGGGTTTTTGGCCTCGGGGGCGTCGGGCCCAACAGAAAAGGAGATGACACTTGTTGAGCATTTGGAAAGTATCACCGTGGTCATGCAGACAGTGTGGCCTTGTGAGCCACTCGGGCTCCTAAGAGGAGGATCAAGTTTCGTCTTTCTTGGGAACTGGTTCTCAGGGAAAGTTGTTAATGATTGATGAAATTACTCCCATCCAATAAATGGTGAGGCAAGAAATGTGGGAGCTCTTTTCCTTTCCAAGTTCACAAGCCCGAGAGGAGAAGGGACAGGGTAGTGCTGGCCTCGGACCTCTGCTGGCCCTGGATGGTGCTGACTTGGAATGTGCCGTGGATGGAGGAGCCGAGGAACATAGGGACTGGCAATGACAGCAAGCCTTTCGTCACCCACTGCCGGGAGGGGCTGGAAGCTTGTCCCGCTCAGAGCCTCGTTATCGGATTGGATCCTAGGACCGAGGAGGGAGTCAGCAGCTCCCCTGGTGGGGCTGCTGGAAACCGGATGGGCAGGGCCTGTTGCTTTTGCTGAGCATGTCAGCAAATCTCAATTATTGTCTCCTCTCATAAATCTCCAGTCAGGAGATTAGCACAGCCTCCCCGGAGCACTGCTCTATAGTTCTGTATTCCTTTATCCTGGTCAAAGCCCACCAGTGGATCCAGCCAGACCCAACTCGACCTCCGAGGTGTGCAGCGGAGGGGTGGCCAGAGCCTCTGAGAGCACGTGGGGCCACTCTGCGACTTCGGCAACTTGCTGTGAATGTGTGTTCATCTCAAAAAGTTTTAAAACGGGAAGTCCCTAGTCTCAGTTATCTCATCTGTAAAATGGGAACATTCCCAATACCTCCTTTCTGTGGAGAGTATTGTTAGCAGCCACTTAGATTTGTATGCCCAAGATTGTTGGCTTGCCACTGACCCAATCTCAAGACGCTGTTTATTGTGATAAAAAAAGGAAACAGGAATTAATTCAAAGCTAGCTCCACTGCCTCCCGTCTTGCCGTGCAGAGGTAGCTGTGGTAGTGTCTGTCTCAGCAAGGAGCAGAGGGGAGGGAGACTACAGCTAGATGACTTGTGCCATCCTTCCTGGACCCGACCTCGCCCTCCCCGTCCTGTGTAAATGAAACTAGACCTTGCCCTCCTGGTGCCAGCGTCTGCCTACTCTGCCCATTCACCTGAGGAGAAGTGGGGATGGTGGTTAATACCTGAGGCCTGAGGAAGTTTCCAGAAGGAGCAACTTGTCCCCTAAAAAAATCTAGCATTTGAAGTTCCATTTGGTTGTGTCACTCACATGACGAACATCACATCATACAGATGATCTTGTTTTTGCCAGCCCAGCACCTGGCACCTTGTCATAGTCACCCATTCCCCAGGACAGAGGGTCACCGACAGAAGGGAGGTACCCACTGTGTTGTTTATCTCCATGCCATCGGGTCGCAAGCATGTCTCTGAGTGTCCTCATTTTACATCATCACATGGCGATGCTCGCGGCCTGGATCCAGAAACCAAAGCTCTGAGAGCAGCTGTGACTCGCCCAAGGTCCCCGCCCTCCTCGGCGGCACGGCTGGAGTTAGGTGTCTGTCCAGGCATCACAGTGTTCTGTGGATGCAGCTGCTGTGACAGGGAGGCAAAGGCCTGGGCTGGTCGAAGGGAAGGGTCAGGCAGGGAAGACGAGAGCTTTCTCGGTGCCAGACTCCCAAGTATCAGCAGAAATGCCCTGGCTAGCAAGCTGCGCTCTCTCACATGATCTGCGCTATGAGAAGCTCTTTGCTCCGTTTGGGGGGCACCTTCCGCTTCTGGGTACACTCTCCTGCCCTCACCCTGCGCTCTTCCAAAGGACGTCAGTCCCGCGAGCACCTCTGCCAACCATGGCCAACCCGGCTGAGCTCCTGGCTCCTCGCTGAGATTTATAAAATCAGATTGTGGGGAGGCGATATGTCACCAGTGAGGTCTTTCGCTGCCCCGACTGCTCCAGCTTTGGCTAAACTTACTCCATCTATTCAAACCTCCCAGCCTTGCGGGTTTTTTTCCCCCTCTAGCCCTGGAAGTCAAATACATGAATCCTTCTTGTGCCATCCAAACTGTGTCCACCTGTGGTTTAGCAGGAGGGTTGGGAGGAGAGTTTTAGCCAAGGACAGAGGACGATTGCCAGGAGGTTCTCGCCGGAGTCTGGCAGGAGAACAGAGTGTCCCCCAGGGGGTCTCGCCCTGTCCTCGGGACAGGGGTGGGTAATCCGAGTGGAGTCGCCACCCTCCCGCCCGCTGGGCTCCCGCAGTCCAGGAGGAGACGGGACTGACCAGTGCGCAACCGTTGCCATTTTCATTGGGCGGCCCGGGAGGCGAAGCTGGCATGCGGGTCGCTGGGAGCTGGCACAGGTCCTGCCCTGAGGGCTGAGGACAGCGAGTGCCAAAAGAAATGTTTGTTAAGTGATAATTAATTACCAGGCAGTGAGTGGAACATAATTTTAGTTGGCACGGCGGCCTTAAATTGAGAGGCTATTAAAGTCAGGGGCCCCTCCGACTCCTTGCCTTGGCTTCTGCCATGGTACCAATGACGTTTTGGGGACAAAATAGGAGTTTCCTCCTAAAGGAGTCTGCCTCCAAATTTGGGGAAAGAGGCCCTTTCTCCAATGGCTTCTCCAAAGGGCCTTGGGAACACTTTTTAAAAAACATGCCTGTGCTTCACCATCGCTTCGTTTCCCTGTGAAGTGTTCGGGGTGTGGACACTGTCCCGGTAAAGGGTCAATTAAAACACTTTAGGATGTGTTACTTTATGCCTGGGGTTACAGAGATGCCCAACATACATACCTGGCGATCATGTGTGATCAGAATGATTGATACAGAAAAACCACAAAGCCTAGGACTGTCTGTCCAGGCGTCTCATTTTACACGTGAGGAACCTGACAGCCAGCCAGCGGGGTCCCTCGCCCAGGGTCACACAGCTCCTGAGGGCACGGCTGTCTCTTCCTGCCCGGGTTGCTTGTGCCCGGTCCATGGTTTGCCATCACCTAACCAGTTTGTCATCGTCTGGAACAGCAGCCAGCTCACCGCGGGGCGCAGAGGACACACTGAGGGGAGGTTAGGCGGGAGGGCGAGGACCTGGCTGCTACGACAGCGACACTGCACCAGGGGCTGCGACAGTCATTTCAGTTCCACAGCAGGGACCCGGACTCGCTCTGCACCCTTGGCACAGTCACGGGGTGTGGTGGGTGTGTGTGGGGGTCCCTGGATAAAGAGCCTCACTCTTAACCATGCCAGGAATTTCTGAACTGCTTCCCCTGTGAACAGTCATAGTACATTTCTCCTAGCGATTGTGCTGAGCGTTGTGTTACGTGCCAATAATGTAAAGTTTCCTGTTTAATGCTTGGCGAGTGGTAGAGATTCAGTAAGATAACATTTAATTTTTGCTTTTTTACTTTGACATAATTTTATGCTTAAAGAAGAGTCACAGGAATAATATAACCTTCACCAAGATTCTCCAAACATTAGCATTTTACTATAGTTGCTTTCTCTCTCTCTCCCTCCCTTCTCTCTGTCTCTTGATGGAGATATAGCTCTATTTAGATATGAACCTATAGTATCTATTATGTAGACATAGCTTTATTATATATCTAATATAGATACTATATTTACCTAAATATTACATCTATAAAAAGTATAGTGATTATAGGTATATCTATAAAACCTAAATCTACTGTAGCTCTATGTATGTATGTTTTTTCTGTCATTTAAGTGAAGTTGCAGACATGGTGCCTTTTTACCTCTAGAATACTTGTGTATGCAATATATTTGATAACTCACTGAGCTGACCGCTTATTTAATTAGAGCAGTGGAAGTACAGTTCCACAGTGTTTCTCCAACTCCAGTTTAGATCATGAGCCAAGCAGCTTTTCCTGAGCACATGTGTGCCAGGTACAGTGCTAGATGCTTTGAAAAAATATCCAGTTGCATTCTTTTTTTTTTATTATTTTTTATTCTTCTATTTTAAAGAGGGTAAAACAAAAAGCAAAAACAAAAACAAACAAACAAAGAAAACCAGTGTAAGAGACAGGATTTTGAAACATTATGAAATCAACAATAGTTTACCACAATGCCCTTGATGTCTTCAAAATAGCTGCAGATGACTTCAAACATAGTAAAAATCAAGCAGAACAGAGCAGAATAGGAACAATAAAAACAAAACAATGAGTGCAATAAAGGCCTTCAAAACAAACCAATAGTAAATCCAAAATTGCTACCACAGTATATCTTGCTATCTTTGAAACAGCTGCTCCTGCCATCGGATTTGACATAATCAAACAAAACCAAAGAGAATAAAACCCAACCCAATAAAACAATGGAAACAATATAGGACTTCTAAAACAAGATCATAGGGAATCAACAATGGCTGCAACACTCAGAAGATGTCACACTGTGTACCACTATCCTGTGAACCTATGATCAGTCCGCTGGCCCTAGACCTGCAATGTTAGTGAAACAACAAAGCACCACAGGCATCCAATAGCATTTCACCTCCATAGCTGTTATCACAGCCTGTGTTTCTCCAGATGAGCCGGCCGCTTACAGTGTGTGTGTGTGTGTGTGGGGGGGTACTTCTTGTTTGCCATCCTGCATGCTGGAAGGGGCTGGGGGTCTACCTGTTGTAGTCTGGTGGCCTGCATGTGGTGCTGGTTCCCAGACTGGGTTTGCTCACTGGTGTGGCCTTGTTCTCTCTACCCCTGGTCCATGAATAGTGCTGACTCACGGGGAGAGGCTGGGGTCTGGCTTTTCCAGTCCGGCGGCAGCCTGTGCATGGTGCTGATTCTTAGACTGGGCTTGCTTGCTGGTCTGTCTTTCTTTCTTTCATTTTCTTTCTTTTTTCTTTTCTTTCTGGTTTTTTTTTTTTTTTTTTTTTTTTTTTTTTTTTTTTTTTTTTTTTTTTTTTTTTTTTTTTTTTTTTTTTTTTTTTTTTTTTTTTTTTGTGCCGTGGATTGAACTCACCCCTTTGCGCTTGCCAGGCAGGTGCTTATGCTGCTGAGCTAAATCCCCGGCCCCTGCATTCTTTCAATAGCATCATGAAGAAAATTTTACAAACTCCACTTTGCGGAGCATAGCAATTAAACCTCAAGGAAATTAGTAAGATACCCAGAGGACATTAGTGAAGTCATCAAACTGGGATTGGAACCTAGTTCTTAGGGCTCTGATCCCTGTACTCTTTTTTCGAAACCATAACCTAGTACAAATGGTGCTGTTTGTTGTGTAATAAATCGATGATCCCAGACTCTTATAAAAGTGAGAAACTATTTAAAGAAAACAAGAAATTACCCTGTGGAGCTCCTGAGTGATGGAGGGGACTGGGTGCTAATCTCTGCCATGTGGCACTCATTTCTGTAGCCTCAGCCATTTGTTTCCATGGGTCTGTCTAACTCTGATGAGCTCTCCAGAACTTTATTTAAAAAAAAAAATTGTAATCCTTCTTCACAGTTTTGTTGTGGACTAGAAACCAACTCTTTTATCTTCAGATACCTTTAGTCAAGTTTATTTTTGAAACGCAGGTTTATTTTCCCAGGGAGAACCAAAGCTATTGTTAACATTTTGGGTGGTTAGGCTTCGCTGCTGAGCCTGGAGATATCATCTGCTGGTGCGGCCCCTGGCTCTGCACAGAGATCTCAGTGCTGAGAGCTGTCAGTTTCTTCTGTTTGTTTCCCAGCTCAACATAGCTGATTTGGTCTGGTCCAAAACTCACCTGCATAAATTTAGAGAACAGCAAAAGCCACACAATTCATTAGGATGCTTTATCCTGTAGGGATTTTTAGTACTGAGAAATTCTGCAGGACCCTTTTAAAATCTGCCCATAATCCTGTGCTTGAATCAGCACTCCTGGCTACAGGTCATGTTACAATTCAATAGGAAAGATTATTAGTTCACAGCCCACACACTTTAGTAAGGAACTCTAAGTAGCTTGGGAACCGCCAGTGAGTCACTGATTAGCCGAGTTGGGAAGGAGCATCTGAGAAAATTTGGACTCCCTGTTTTCAGGCTTGCAAGTGGGGAAAACAGTTCAATTTAGAGGTTCAGACCTCACTCAGGATCTGGGGTCAGACTGACCTGGATTCAGATCCCAGCTCCACAACTTAGATGTGTGAACCTGAGCCAAATAATCTCAAATTCACCGACTGAAATGATGACAGTGTCTACCTTCAAGTCTGTCTGTTTTGTGAGATTTAAGTAACGTAAGAATTTAGGATAGACACTGCCTTAGAAAAATTCTCATAAGATAGCTATAATAACAATCAGCTTGAGTAGGACAAAAATTAAGGATTTTTTCCTACATTTTTCCTTTTTCTTCTTTGCTGCTTTTTTCTCCCTTTCTGTTCTTTCTCTTCTTCCCACACTCTTTTATTTCCTCCCCCTCCTTCAGCCCTGCTCTTGATGAGAATTATTAAAGGCCATTCTGTTCCTGGCATTCTATATAGGCAAAATCAATGGTGTTGGGGACCCTGAAGAGAATTCTTGATTTCATAAAGGCTTAATAAAAGTCAACAATCAAACAAAAGCTTTTCCCTCCTGAATCATTACTTTCTGTTGTTCCTGAACATCTGGGCAGGAGGAGGACTGGCTTCACTTGGGCCTCTTCAAAACACAGCTTCTTGGGCTGTAGCTATGTCTATGTTTATGCCTCATTAGGAACACAAGCCATCATTCCAGGATTTTCTTTCTGGAGCTGCCACTAACTATGTGGGTGAATTATTTCCCAACTTTGAACTGCAGTTTTTAAAATGGAACAAGCCAGACGAGACTTGTGGTAATTGATGAAAGTCGATGAAAATACCACTCAGATTTAATGCTTAATCGTATGCTCTTGTGTCGTTTCCTGTATATCCATCTCGACTTGACAGCAACTTTTCGAGTCTGGATACGGTGTCCCGCTTTCCAGGAAGGACTTAGAAAGGGTGGCCCCAGCTTTGCTACTTGCTGATCCCCATAACTTTTGGTGAGCCTGTTCCTCTGCCATCCATGATTTCCTCCACCACAAAGGGGGTTGAGACACCTAAAATGTGGGGCGATGATGAGGACCAGACAGCAATTAACACAGCGGTTGGTAGCTTTAAAGCCCGTGTTTATTGTGTCATTAGTGTCATTGCCCGCATAGCTTCCCATCAGACAGCATTCAGCAAGTTTTTGTTGAAACTTGTCTGTTTTAAGAATAAAGCAAATGTGGGTGTGGCGGCTCACCCCTGTGAGCTCAGCACTCTGAGAATTTGAGACAGGAGGATCTCAAGTTCAAGCCCAGCCTGGGCAACTTAACAAAGGTCTATCTCAAAAAGGGCTGGGGAAGTAGTTTAATTCTCAGTACCATAAAAACAACAACAACAACAACAAAAGACTTGCTTCTGTTGATTTAAAAATCACTAAAGAAAAGTAGTGTCCATTTGAGAGATGCAAATTAAAACAACATTGAGATTCCAACTCACCCCAGAAAGAATGGCTATTATAAAGAAATCAATCAACTAACAACAAATGCTGAAGGGACTGTGGGGAAAAAGGAACCCTTCTCCTCTGTTGGTGGGAGTGTAGACTGGTACAATCACTGTGGAAATCAGTATGGAGATTCCTCAAGAAGCTAGGATTAGAAGTCCCATTTCACCCAGCTATTCCTCTTCTGGGTATTTTCCCAGAAGAATTAAAAACATCATACCACAGTGATATACATGGACCTATGTTTATAACAACACGATTTGTAATATCAAAATCTTGGTAACAGCCAAAATGCCCATCAACCAAGGAATGAAAAAAAAAGATGTGTTTTTTTTATACAATGGAGTATTATTCAGCCATAAAAAAGATAAGCTGGAGACTTTTATAGGTAAATGGATGCAACTGGAGTTCATATTTATAAGTGAAATAAATCAGACTCATATGTGCAAGCATTGTATTTTCTCTCTAGTGTGAGAAACTGAAAGAGTAATAAGATATTGTAAGTATATTACTTCTAGAAATAATATCCTATTAGCCTTCTGAAGTTTTTTCTTCCTTTTCAGAATGTTTTTAACGATTTCAAGTCTTTTGGATTTTCATAGAAAATTGTTATATTCAAGTGTTTCACTTTAAAATGTTTCTTGAAATTTTTAATTGCTCTGTAATATTTTCTAGTTGTCTGTGTATGGGTCTTATAAATTTTGTGGTGAGATTTATCACTGTTTTATGTTTTAATACTCTTATACCTGATGATTTGTTACCATGAAGTAGAAATATATTGCTTTTCAGTAAACATTTAAATTTAAAAAAAAAGAAGAGTAGTATGTGTAGTGTGTGAAGAGTAGTAATGTGTAGAATTAAAACTGATTTCATTTAGCCAGGCGTGGTGGCACACGCCTGTAATCCCAGCAATCGGGAAGCTGAGGGAGGAGGATTGTTGCAAGTTCAAGACCAGCCTGGGCTACAAAGTGAGCTTAAGGCCAGCCTGAACTGCATAGTGAGACCCTGTCTCAAAAAGACAGAAACAAAACAAACAAAAAGAACTGATTTCATTTCCATTGCTAAAATGCTATACACAAAACGTATTCTTTCAGTACTAGAAAAGGCTCTGAGTGACGTTATGTGAATAGTATTGATGCATGAAGATTTATGTGGTAAGAATAAATATCAAATTAAACCTGAAATGAAATATTAGTGCTCTCTGTGGGATTAATTATGTTAGAATTTCTTTACGTGGTTCTTAAATTTGTAGCAATAATTTAAAAATTATGTTCTAATTATAGAAGCACTAATAGAGAAGATTACAAACGTGTAAATGCAAAACTGGTTGTATTAGTCAGTGTTCTGCAGAGAAATGGAACCAATAGGAGGTGTATGCGTGCGTGTGTGTCTGTGTGTGTGTGTGTGTGTGTGTGTGTGTGTGTGTGTGTAAGAAGAGGGTTTTGTAACTGTGACTGCCAACAAGTCCCAACACCTGTGTTTGGAAGCCGGAGCCCCAGAAGAACCGATGATGCGTGTTTCAGTGTGAGTCTGAAGGCAGGAGAAGACCAGGGTCCCAACTTGAAGGCTGTCAAGTCAAGAGATTCTCTATTGCCCAGGCGTCTTTTGTTCCATTCATGATGTCATGATTTAGATCTCGAATGTCTCCCAAGGGCCTCATGTGGTCAGAGTTGGGACTTGGGGAGGTGATGAGATTATGGGGTGTGATAGGTGACTTGCTATTAAGATGGGGTCTAGTTGGAGGTGGGTCCCCGGAAGAGTACATATCTCTCTCCCCAGTTTCCCCTTCTCCCTGCTTCCTGAGGGCTGTGATGTGAGCTGACTGTGCCAGCTCACTGTGGACTAAACTGTGAGCCAAAGTAAACCTCTCCTGCTTTAAGCTGGATTGCTGGGTATTATGTCTCAGCAGCAAGGAAGGCGACTAAGCTACAGGGTTCAAGTGATTGGATGAGGCCCGCCCCAGGAGGAAAGGCAATCTGCTCTGCTCCATCAAATGGTAATCTCGTCCCACAACACTCTCACGGACACCGAAGCATTTAACCAACTATCTAGGCTTCCTATGGCCCACTAAAATGGATACATTAAAAAAAATTTGACACATAAGATTAGTCATCACACTGGGGCTACAGAACAATTGGAGAACTCTCCAAAGTCTGCCACCCAAAGATAACCATTATTAGAGTTTTGCCACCTTTCCTTCTAGTGTTTTGTTTTTGTTTTTAAACATACCACAGATCACTTTTTAAATCACCCATTTGGTTTGACTACATATTTTATATTTTTTTTTAAATGGGGAAAGTCACTAAGGTTTCTATTATGCCTGTGACTTTTCACTTATAAAACGATTATTTGAAAACCTCTTATATAAAAGACTGTTATTAAAACCAAATAAAATGAACGAGATCCACAACTCTCCAGGGAGGGAGAAAATTATTTTTCTCTTGTTTTATCACTATAACAACTAATCCAAGGTGGGAGGTGTGTGTGTGACAATTTCTGGAAGACACTCGGGAATTCCAAGAGATGGAAATGTCAATTACCCTGATTTGATTATTACACACTGTATGCGTGTATCAAAATACCATAATGTTCCTCATAAAAATATACAAATATTATGTCTCAATAAAAGAAAATCATAAAAAAGGGATGGGATAAATATCCTCCAGGACTCCTCTTACTTTTCCCCCAGTCCGGCCCTGAAGGTGTTAATAACCCATCTCATCTTCTCTGTGTCCCATAGCTGGAGGGGTGAGTGACTAGGGAAACCCCAATAAATTAAGGGTGGCATCTCTCTGAAGAAGGAAAGGTGACTTGTTCGGCACTTAAGCCGTTTAGCTGGTGTCCTTTATCACTGATTGATTTATTAGCTATTTTTGCAGTGGGCAGGGGGATTTGAAATATACCATAAGCGCTTCCTGAGATGTCAGTACCCTAATGTTAGTGGTCTGAACAAGGATGTAATTCATATCTGCAGGTGCTTACTCTAGTATCAAATACTTCAATAACATCATGCCTGTGGAATCCACAGTTCCCCAGGGCCCTATTTGTATCCTGATATGCCCACGTCCTTTCCTATGTGTGTTTTCATTTCTTAAGGAGCTCTCATTTCCTTCAATAGGATATGTTTTATTTCATCTCCTTTCCTGCATTTACTCATATTAATGTCACTGCATTCACTGGTAATAGCTGGGCCTGGAAATAACCCACACGGCCACATATAGACCAGTCCCAAATGCAACGCCTGGGATGCATTATTAAGAAAAAGTGGAGTGGAACGGGTGAGAGTAACGTTTCCTTTCAGAGTTCTACCTAAGTGTAGCCCGGTGAGGGAACAGATGGGGACACCTCGAGAGAGCATGGTGGTCTCTCACCAACACGGGCAAGCTGGGAGCCAGGAAAGAAAATTTAAGGTTTGGGATACTTCATTTATTTCCAGCTAGTTTCTTGGTTGATTGATAGGCGCATAGCACAGTCAAAACATCCTTTAGGGTTTTGTGTTTCTTTTATTCCTTGGTTGTTGCACAATGAGTGAATGTTACCAATTAAGCCAAGAAGAGCTCTCTATGAATTAAGACCCCTAGACCTGCAAGGCTGCACCGGTGTGATAAAAGCCGTCTTCTGGGGGAAAGGTTTACTCTTCTCACCCCGTCATACCCCCAGCCCCCGTCCTTTGCTGATTCATCTGGCAGAGGAGTTCATGCTGGCAAGGCAGTATTGCTTAGTAGGAGGAAAATCTATGCTGGACCTCAGGACAATTTGATTTGTTTCCTCTGCTTTCTGTCTTCACAATTTTCATCTGTAAAATGGAGCTATTGATCCATTATGTCCTAGGAAAGTGTAGAGAGAAAGTGTCCTTTTTGGAATATTACAGGATATAGTATATTGTAAGTATATATAAAGGAACTGAGGTCATGGTCAAAGTTACTTATTTAAAACAACAACAACAAAAAGTTTCCCAGAAATTATTTTACAAGGTGGGATGCAGATAATACCTCTTGTAGTCGTATACTTACAGATTTATAGGCGTTTTAATCCCAGTGATATAGTTCACCCCTCCTCATATCTGTTAAAGTCCTATTTTACTTGCTGGTAGAGGACCCCTTGTCTCCTGGTTAAGAGCCAGGCATTAGTGAGGGAGAGAGGAGACAGGCACGGCCTGTTAATTTGCAGCTCACTGTAAGTCAGGGAGCACGACACAGAGCATGCCATGGTATAGATTCTCTATAATTTATATACATCGTATCACATTATAGATGTGTGTGTGTGTTGCATATAACATGATATGGGCATGCATACATATAACACGATCCCAGGGGCTTTCTGTGGGTGGGCAGCTTCCGTCTCAGGCTGCTGGATAGAAACATTTCTTTGGTGCATGGACTGCTGTGGTGTTGGTTGGAAATGGATGAATACAGATACTATGATCATGAGCTCTGCCAAAGAATTAGTCCTAGGATCCTGGAAACTTTGGAGGAAGTTTCATTTAAAATATGGGGATTTGTAGGAACTTTAGGACAAATGTTTCTCGGTTGTGGGATGACCGGCTTAGTAGAATCTTGGCTTTGTAAACTAACCTGAAGATCATTTTCTTCTTGGAAAAGATAGATTTTAAACAAACCAGAGGCTCTCAGAAGATAAGAATGATGTAAACGACTGTCTTCTTTGTAGGCAAAATTATCTCCATAAATTGTTCTGTTTTTTAGAAAAGTTTCTTTTTCCTGTGTATAAATTTAGTCTTCTTACCAAAACTATTTGTTTTTTTTTTCCTCCTTTCTTTTCTCTGTCACTATTTATTTATTTATTTATTTACTGACAGTACCGGGGCTTGAACCAAGGGCCTCCACAATGAGCTACATCCTCAACCTTTTAAATTTTTTTTGAAATTTATTTTGAGATTGGGCCTTGGTAAGTCACTAAGTTGCCCAGTCTGGGCTTAAACTTGTGATCCTCCTGCCTCAGACTCTCAGAGTGCTGGGGTTATCGATGCATGCCACCATGCCAGGCGATTGTTGGTTCTTGATAAAGTCATCCTCCACCAGCAGTAAGAAGCCAGTCTCAGGTAATGCTGATGAAGGAAACCTGGAATTAAATCAGACTGGGTGTTTGGAGCCACTTGGGATATTATTCCAAGTTAAAGGATCCAGCACATTGAATGTATACAGTGGGAGTCACCTGGCTTCTATAGACAGGAAAAGATTTAGGGCGAGACATTTTGTGGCCAAGAGACTGACTTTTCCTGGAGAGTGAAAATCCCTATTGCCAATTGCCAAGCACGGGACAGATTCAAGGGCCCAAGGGAAGGTGGGGTGACGGTGTGCAAAGGCAAGGGGCACCGAGGACATGAGTGCCCATGTGAAGAAGGGATGCTAGGGTATGTTTATGAGGCTTCTAATCTCATCTTGGCATCTGCTTCCTGCGTCACTGTAACTTCCCCGACATGTGGCTCTCCCTTTCCGCTCTATTTTTTTTTCTCTCCAACCATCTCCCCATTTGCCTTACTAGCTCAAGTCCACTATTTTGACAAAAATACAGAGTTGCTTTGTACTTGCCACATCCATAGTAAAGAGTGCAAACATGTCTGTGCGGGTACAATATCCACTGTGAGGTTAACTTGCCTGTTTCAGTTAGGAGGAAACTGAGCCTTGGGAGGTTTTCTATTTTGTTAGAGGTTGCAACAGAATTGTTTAGAATCCATGTCATTCCCATCACACTATGTTTTCCCTTGAGACACTTTCAATTTAAAAGCTAGATAATCATTCATTTGACTCATGTCTTTTAAAAACTATTGTACTGTGGGCCTTACGATAAGAACTGGGTATATAAATTCAGTCCTCTGATTTACAAAGGATTATGGTCTTTCTGCTTAACAAGACAATGATCAAGTGAGAATTTGGGAATAAACAATAACATGTTTGGTGCCAACAAATAATGCTAGGGTGACCCGGAGTGAGGAAGTAGACAAACTAAGGCTTTAAGAATCTAGGAAATTTGCAGAAGGATGAAAATTTCAGACAGGGTGTCAACTTGAGCAAAACCTTGAAAGCTGGAAAGTAGCCAAGTGCTATAATCCATTTTTTATTGCTCTTACAAAATACCCAAGTCTGGGTTCTTTAAAGAACACATGGTTCATAGTTTGGAGGCCGAAAATTCAAGATTGGGCAACTACATCTGGCAGCCTCTGATGAGGGTCTTCTGACTGTGCATTACACGGCAGATGGCATTACATGATGGGAGCAGGAAAGAGAGAGGGAGAGACAGAGACAGAGACAGAAACAGACCGTGTGACAAGAGAGGAGGCAGGAGATGAGAAGGGGTGAGGCTCATGGTTTTTCAGAGCAACCTGCTCTTGTGGGAACTAACCCAGCCTTAACGATAGGCATGGGTAAGGACCTTCTGAATGGAACCCCAGTGGCTCAAGAAATAACACTGAGAATTAATAAGTTAGATTATATCAGAATAAAAACTTTTGCACAGAAAAGGAAATAACCAACATAGAATGGGAAAAAAGGTTTACAAGCTACACCTTGGATAGTGGACTAGTATCTAAAAGAGCTCAAAAAATCAGACCACCCGGGATAAAAGTTCCAATCAAACAATGGGCAACTGAAATGAATGTATACCTCTCAGAAGAATACAAATGGCCAACAAATGCATGAAAAATGTTCAACATCTCCAGCCATTACAGAAATGTAAATTTAAACAACACTGACATCCCATCTTTCTCCAGAAAGAATGGGCATCATCAAGAAATCAAATGATAACAAATTCTGGTGAGACTGTGGGGAAAAACAAACCTTTCTACATGGTTGGGAAAGTAAACTAGTACAATCACTATGGAAATCAGTATAGAGATTCCTCAAAAAACTAGAATAAGAAATTCCATTTGACCTAATTATTCCCCTTCTAGGTATCTTCCCAAAAAAGTTAAATATATATTCTTATGGTGATACATGCATACCCATCTTTATGGAAATGGTTTATATGTTCATCCATCAACAGATGAATAGATAATAAAATGTAGTATTTATACTCAGTGAAGTACTACTCTGTCATAAAGAGGAATAAATTTGAGTCATTTATAGGAAAATGGATGTACCTTGAGACCATAATGTTCGGAAAAAGATCAGACACACAAGCATAAATATTGCATGTCGTCTCTTACATGAGAACCCCCAAATATATGAATAAATTAAAGAGAAAATAAAAGATAATAGGAAACAAGGATATAAATTTTTGTGCAAAAGGAAAGGAGACAAAGAGGTGGAGGAGGGGGAGCAGAGGGAAGGAGAAAAGGATGAAAAATGAATTAAGACTCATTACAGACATAAAACAACTCCCCAGGACAAATGTAATCCTTATGTACTGCAAACCTGTACTAAGAGAAAGAAAAAAAAAAAAGACTCACAACTTCAACATGTTTACACTAGCAACCAAACTTCTAGCACACCAAGCTTTGGGGTACAACCTATCCAAACCATAGCACCTGAGCGCATGAGGTTTCAGAGAAGTCAGTGTGGTCAGAATAGAGGTTTCTCTTTGGAACTAATGAGAGGCAGGACTTTTGGGTAATGCATTGTCTTGAATGCCTGTAGGATCGGGAGGGGCCTTCTTCATCAAAGATCCATAGAGGAAGTGCTGCTTCAGAAAACCGAGGCCAGAGCTGAGGTTGGAAATGCTTTCTGGACATAGTAGTATCCCGTGACTGAGGAACTTGTTTGCCCAGATGAAGGTATGTTCTTATTTTAATTGATTCCTAAGATATCATTTAATAGGAAGATTACTCAACTACTCATGCATTGGTGGTGATCACACTATGGCAAGATATATTTCCTCTTTTGTCCTTCACTCCCTTCTTGAATGCCTGGAATCTAAGAAATGGGAGAGGAGAACCTTGACTTTAAGGCTAAAAGCATACATCAGCCACCATCAGTAGATAAAACCAGCAGGAGGCTCATCTGCACAACATAAAAGGTGTGAGTAGCTGGGCACCAGATACTCAGGAAGATCCCTGTGTCAGCAGGAGGACCCCAAGTTTGAGGCTAGCCTAGGCAACTTAGTGAGGCTCTATCTCATAAAAGAAAAATAAATAAAAGGGTTGAGGTTGTAACTGCATTGTAGAGTGCCTGCCTACCTTGTATGAGGCCCTGGGTTCAATCCCTAATACCAAAAAGAAAAAAAAAAGTATGTTTGTTTTTAGAGATTCTGGACCTGGGTTCTGGATTAGATACAGAGAAGATCTCTTTCTGGCCTCAGTGCCAGAGAATGGTCTCAAAAATTGATGAGACCTTGGGGTATTCAAACTACAGGGCAGGCTAAGAGGAGGCCTTAGTTAGGTTGGAGGGCAATGAGGGGAAAGAGAAGGAAAGAGGAAGAGCCATAGATACGAGATGGGGAGAGAGAGAACCAGCGAGAGGGAGCAGAGAGAAAGGGTGTTTGTCTAGTGGAGTTGCTTCCTTATGACTGCATTGGTCAGATTGTGTGCTCTGAAAGATGTTTTCAGTGTGCAAATGTTGCACATCTTTTGTCAGGTTTACACATAAGAATTTCATTTTTTGTTGCTGTTATAAAAGGTGTTATTTAAAAATTTCATTGTTTGATCATTGCTGCTTACATGGAACGATGATTGATTTTTGTACATCAAGTTTTGATTGTGAAACTTAGCTAAAATCATTTATTAGTTCTATTAATTTTACTGTATGAACTTCACTTCAGTTCTTTCAAAAATATCTTCTATGTCTCCACTTAGCTTGTTCTGACTTTCTCAAGCATCTTGAAGATACGAAATAGAGACACAAAACCACCTTTAATTTCCTCTTCTGCTCATGCCATCACCCCTGGCATTTAGGGTTGAGTTTAATTGTTCTTTCCCCTCATAGTGTATTGTAGATTTCTTCTTTGTATGCCTTGTAATTTTTGATCAGATGCCAGACACTGTGAATTTTACATTAGTTGGTTCTGGGTATTTTTATATGTCAACAAATACCCTTGAATTTTGCCCTGAGACACAGCTAAGTTACTTAAAAGTGTTTTGAGCTTTTGGTTCTTACCTTGAAGGTGAGACCAGAGCAGTGTTTATTCTGAGTGCCCTTTCTCCAGTAGTGAAGCAAGACTTTCTCATATTCTGCTGCCTCAAGTGCTGTGAGACTTTCTATTCTGGCTGTTTGGAGCAGGCACTGTTCCTTGCCCTGTGTGTGCTGGGCATTGCTCTGTCTCCTTCTGCTGAGTGGTTCTTTTCCTGGCCTCCAGGATTTTACTGGCACAACATTCCAGTGCCCACTCAGCAGGACGCCTCTGCAGGCCTCCAGGGCTTGCTCTGTGCAGCCCTCTCCTCTCCGGTACTCTCCTCTGTGAGCTCCAGCTGCTCTGGCTTCCCCACACTCCCAGCTCCATTTCCTCAGTAAGTGCTCTCTCTGCCTGGATTCCATTTTTTTCACCTGTGCCACAGATCAGAAATTTGTCCAGGCAATGAAAACAGGGCTCATCTCTTTTGTTTCCTATTGCTCAGGGATCACTTCCCTTCGTTTCCTGATGGTCTGTGCCTTGAGAACCATTGCTGCATATGTATTGTCCGGTGCTTTAGCTGTGCTGTATACGAAGATCATCTCAACCCTGTGACTCCATTTTAGCCACGCATGGGAGTAGACACCTACACTCTCAAAGCCAAGACCCCCAAGACTCCATTCACTTTGTGCTGTGGAGACCAGGTGTGTGACTCTATTTGCTTATACTGTGTATGACTCCATTTGCATATACTGTGTATGGCTCCATTTGCATATAATGTAGGAAACATAATTCCTACTTCTGAGCAATAGCTCTGCAATAGTAGAGGGGAACTTCAACTTTCAGTGCCCAGTTACCTGCCTTTACCAGTGTTCTTATTTTACGCATCAGCAAGGTGAGGCAAAGAAAGTGTCAGCCAACAAAAATCAGTATGGTGGTGGTCATGATCAAATCTACACTGGTAACTCTTACAGGCTGCCGCCTCTAACCCTTGTGTCTGTTCGGGGGGTTCAGTTGACCTCAGAGTATGTGTTAGAGCCCGGAGGAGTTTCAATTGGAACGACCCTTCTCTGGGTGTCCCATGTGGAACTGCCTAGGTAGGCAGAGAAATTTTGAAAGTAAAAACAGAGTTCACTTTCTAGGAAATAGAGCTTTGTTTTATATATGTTTGACTAAAACCTCAAGTAGGAGAAGGGAATGTAGTGGGAATAATTAGCCACTGCGGGTGGTATAAAACCCAAAGAGAAAAATAATTCATCAACTTTAAAGCAACTCATTTAAAACTCCGAGCATGGCTTATTTGACCTGCATTTGGGAGCAAATATTAATGAAGAAGTAAAGGCAGCGAATGGTTTTTTAGTTTCTCTCATTTCCCCATAGATTGACTTTGATAGAAACTAATTATCAATGCTCTTGATTTAATTTGGAAAAAAAATTGGATGAAGGTTTTTCTGAAGTCCCATGTCAGCGTTCATAACCCAGGAGAACTGGAACCAACCCCCGATCCTTCCTCCGCCATCACTCTAGCCTGTGGAGTTCAGGGAGTCCACTTTAGAAAATAAGAAAAATTATTATTATTATGGTGATTATTATTTTTTAAATAAAAATTTCTTATGGGAATGCAGAAAGACCAGAGGAAATTTTCCCAATGCTAAAGTTGCTTTTTAAAAACTAAGCAGACACCACAAAGTTTCATTAATTGAAATCCAACTAAATTGAACTCTTTTTTTTTTTTTTCAAATTCTACTTTCAAGAAAAAAAAGCTAGCTAAAATGAGTCAAAGGCAAGAAAACAAGTTACTGTCAGGAATTTAGGGTAAAATGAGTTAGGTTATGGCCTTTACACTTGCTACATTTTATCTGCCACACAGTCTCAACTTTTGATATCCTCTAGGACTGTCATTCTCATTCACCTCATTGTTTTTTTGGCAGTGTAAGATGGGGAGTAAGAGTGGATTCTGGGTTTGATATTAGTATCATAATTTGTAAGTTTGTGATATCATCTGCAGAATGGGAAAATATTAACACCTACTTAAGATTATTCAGAGTCATGATGGTCAACTATGGCATGCATATTATTTGTTTTTCTTTTAAGACAAAAGATGTTACTGTACAAGTTGTTTTTTCTAAACTAAAACCCTCAGTATTCAGGTTTAACTTCAGTGTTGGCACTTTGTGATAAATAAGTCGATTTGGGGTTGCATTCGGGGCACTCGTCTCTAAAGGTTTCACCATCACAGGTTTAGAGTAGCTAAGTTAACACATGTCAAGTACCAGAGAGTAGTTAGCATACAGAAAAGGCTCAATAAATGTTTGTAATGATAATTATAACATCTTTTCTATATCTATAGCATCCACTTTTGTCTTCATGCTAATAGCAGTAGCACATAAAAAAGAAATATAGAAATTGCATATATACTTATAATTATGTCTCCTTGTCTTGAGGTTTAGCAGATATGCTGGGCCTTTCTTTCCTTTTATCTTAACCCCTGAGGATCTCACAAGATCATTTCCAAGTAATCAGCCGTACACATGGGGCGCCACATCTCCTTAAATTCCGCCAGGACAGCCTGGCACAGTGTGGCTCACCCAGAACCTGTGCCGAGGGTTTTGGCTGCTGTTGTTTTCCACTAAGGCCAGGATTTGCTCTTTCAGCAGATGAGGCCTCGCTTGCAAGCAGATCCCAACCAGGCCCTGAAGGTCTCAAAACCTGAACATCCACCTCTGTATTCTCCAGGAGACTGCTGCGACTTACTCTTGTAGAAAACTCAGGGCCGGGGATATAGCTCAGTGGCGCAGCGCCTGCCTGGCAAGTGCAAGGTCCTGAGTTCCAGTCCCAGTACCCCCCCAAAAGAAAACTTGCCACCACTAAATCCCCATGCCTTCCCTCCCCATTGTTCCTGGTCGCCATCCCCAACTCTTTCCGCTTTCCCTCCTCTGATAGCACTTCTCTTGCTCTCCCCTGAGCCACCTTCTCGCAGCTCCCCTTCAAACCCCCCACAGGTCCCGCAGTAAACTTCTCTGCCCCTCATCATTTTCACCTCAGAGTCCCTTTCCTTCCGTTCCTTAGCTGGAAGCAGGCTGACTCCTGAGGGTACTGCGTCCTCTGGCAGCTATCTCAGACGGGTAATTCCCATTTCCTAACTCCACACATGTTGGGAGGAGGAAGAAAATTCATGCTTTCTTCCAGTCTTTACTGTAAGTTTTTACCTCCTGTTACTGCCACCGGCCGCCCCCCTGACAAATCATCAGGCAGCGACATGGGCTCATGCTTCTCCTCTTCGCTTTGAGACCTGCTCATCTCTGTGACATTCACTCTGCTCCCCACTGCTACCTCTCCCCCAAGGCGTCAGCGGTTATCCTGATCCATTCCTGTTCCAGCCCCGAAAGAGTAGTGGTAGAGTGGACAGTCCTACCACGGACTGGGACCTCTGAATTTTTCAGTTTCTTTGTGTGGTCACTTCTCCTCTATGCGTTCCTTGAACATATATGGTCTACTTTTGTTATTGTCCTTTAATCTCTTGAATCTCACATCTTCCCCATCCAGTCTCCACCTCATCCCCTACCCAGCTTAGCGTTCTTGGTTTGTTGTTTCCACGTTTCCATTGCCGGTTAATTCCTTGTTCCCAGTTCCTTTTGCTGTTCTGTTCACCCTAATGACCCTGGATCTGTTCAAGTGTTTGACTTCATATTGCTTAAACCTGAACTGTTGCACAGCTAAAGAAAATAACCCTTGAAAATATACTTCTCAGTGAACTAAATAAGTCACATACGTAACCATCGCTTTGTTGCACTTGTGTGATGAACTGAAAGAAAATCTGTCTATGTATATAAAAACTTAGTTAAGATAGTTAAAGAAAAAGAATTTTGAGTGAAAAGTAGTTTTCACGGGGTCATTTTCCGATTTCATTTTTAATGCAAAATGTTTTTTTGAAAATATCACAGCAGTCATAACAACAACAAAAAAAGATGGGCGTATGGTTGGTTTCTCTTGATTCATTGAGGGGAAAGTTTTGTGCTAATAATTTTCTGGACAATGTTTCATGTCTATATCTTATACCCTAAACAACTGCTGTGAATATAACAATATGCAATGTGCTGATTGTTGTTACTTTCCTATTGGCCTGTTGTGAAATTCTGTTTTCCTTTAATTTCTTACTTTTCTCCTGTTTAAAATAATAATAATAAAAAAAGAAAATAGCATTTTCCGATCGGTTGCTAGACTCTAAATTTATACTTTTCAACCTTCACTGAGCCTTCTTTTTCTCCGAATTAATGATCTCCAAATGTTTTTTTTCCCTTCCAAAGGCCTACAATACCCCATGTTTCAAGCCTTCCATTATTTCTCTGACTCACCAACTACTAATTCAACATTCCTCCTTGCTCAATCTTGAATATATATATCAAATTGGTGAGTTATGGTCCTTAGTTATCCAGCCAAACACTAATCTAGATGTGGCAGACAGTGAAGGTATCTGGTATCTGGTAGATGTAGTTTAAACCCATAAAAATCTACTTCAAATAAGGGAGATTTTCCTTGATAATCTTAGGGGCCTGATTAAATAGCTTGAAAAGACTTAGGAGCTTACTGTGATCTGTGGCTTCTACTCCTTCCTAACAATTTTAGTTTGCCCTCCCTGATGGTCTGTTCTACAGATTTTGGGTTTGCCTATGCAGTCTTCCAAACCACGTTAGCCAATCCCTTGCAGTATCTTAGTATATATTCTCTACAGGGTCTATTTTTTTCTGGTTCAACCCTGACATGAATATTTTTTCAGCGGGGTGCTGTGTAATGAATACCTAATAGTGCAAAAGTGACTTTGGAATTGGGTACTGGGCAGAGGCTAGAAGAAATTTGAGGGACAGGGTAGAAAACCCTAGATGGCTTTCCACAAACTGGTAATAGAAATGTGGAGCTTAAAGATGCTGTGATGATGAACTTCATGATGGAGAGGGTCTTGACATAGTAGAATGATAGATATTAAAGGTATTAATGGTGAGGACTGAAAAGGAACTAAGGAGACAGGTGTGGTGGTGCCCGTCTTTAATCCCTGCACTCTGGGAGGATAAAGCAGAGGATCACAAGTTTAAGCCCTGCATGAGAAACTTAGAAAGTTGGTGAGACCCTGTCTAAAAATAAAAAAAAAATAATGAACCAAGGTATAGTTCAATCCCCAGTACCAGAAAAAAGCAGAAAATGAAGAATAAATTTTCAGAAACTGGCAGGAAAGATTTTCTTCTTAGTCAGTGGCAGAAATCTTGGTTGAATTGTGTCCTAAAGTTACATGGAAAGCAGAAATTTTAAACAATCTACTTGGATATTGAGCTGTGGCTATTTCTGAGCAAAGTATTGGAAGTACAATCTTATTTCTTCTTGCTGCTGAGAGTAAAATGTGAAAGGAAAGAGACAAAATGAGAACTACTACATTCATCAAAAAGGAATGGGACTTGACTGAGAAATTCTCAGCCTGTACAGATGCGAATATGTTACCATAGGCAATTCACTGCCGGGAAACCTGTGATCTGAAGAGAAAGCCAAGAGTGTGGCTGACAGCTTTTGCTAGTGCCTAGAAAGAATTAAGAATTGAGAATATTCTATCACAGAGAGGCTTCCTGAAGAGCATAGGCACATGATTCTTGGATTCTCTTGGCAGAAGCCCGGAATGGAGATGAGATTACTTGGGAAAGATGTGTGGAGACATGTTTGGTCTAATAGAGTCGCTTGTCACAGCACACATGGAGACACACATGATTTTTGAGGGTGTTATACCTGCAGAAACAGTGCTGGCTTGAACTAAAAGACAAGACAAAATGAAAGAAAGCTGTGGGTCTCCCCAAATTCCACAGCTAGATGACAGACTGCTAAAACTACTCAGCCACATGCATATGCTCCCTTTCATGAAAAAGGAAGCATCTCCCAGAAGGCAGACTCCTGTCCCCAAAGCGTGGAGCTTCCAACCACAGAGACTCGTTCAGAAACTGTGAAGACCAACGGAGTCTGCCTTGATGCATTTTGCAATTGTGCGGGACCAGAGATGCTTTTTCCTTTGCGTCTGTCCCCCTGAGTGGAAATGTCTGCTGTTGGCATCTGATGCCCATCCATCATCATGGTTGGGGAGCAGACAACTTGTTTCCCAGTTTCCAGGTCCACAGATGGTGAGAAGTTTTGCTCTAGGATTCGTCATATTGAGTCTCACTCATACTAAGTTAGGAGCTTTACAGACAGGATTTTTGAGCTGATAACACCTAGACGAGTTTTTGAACTTTGCATCAACTCTGCAATGGGTTGAGAATTTAGGGTATGTAGGAGCGAAGTGAGTGCATTTTGCATATTACATGGGTATGGATCTTTAGGGTTCTGGGGAGTAATCTGTAGCAGTCTGAAGAATGGCCCCTAGCAATACTCACGTGCTAATCCCTGGAACCTGAGAATATGAACTTCAAATGGCAAGAGAGAGTCTGCAGATGTGATTAAACTAAGGATCCTGAGATAGGGAATATATCCTGGATCTTCCCAAGGAACTAATGTAAGTGCTTTAAATAGAGGGAGACAGAATGAGATCTGTCCACTGAAGCAGTAAGAGCTGTGAGGGTGGAATCAAGAGGCTGGAGTGACCTAGGAATGTTCAGCTGTCAGAAACGCAGGCGGCTTCTAGAAGCTAAAAGGGGAAGGACACAGATTCTTCCCTGCAGCCTCCAGAAAGAACCAAACTTATGACACTTTGACTTTATGAACTTCTGGCTTCTAGAATTATAAGAAGGTAAATTTGTGTTGTGTTAAAGTCCAACGTTTATGGTAATTTGTTACATCAGCAATAGGACACTTATACAATGTCCAACATACTCCCACCTTAGAACTGTGACCCTGACTATCCAGTCCCCTTTAAAATCCCCTTTTCCAGATACCCATGTGGCTAACTGGATCACTGTGTTTAAAGCAACCTTCATTTACCTCTTTATTTATAAAGTTGCAGCCTGTCTTCCGTCTCACCCCATCTACCTCTCTTCGTGTTCTTTACCATGCTCTGTTTTGTCATCTGCTTTTCTCGCTACACAATTTATTACATCAGACTATAATTTACCTATTATTATATTCACTGTACTTGATCTATGTGCTCACAGTGGACTCTAAGCCTCATGATGGCCGAGATGGTTGCATGCTTTGATAACTCACGTTTCCCAAGAACTCTGAACAGTGCCTGGCACATAGCAGGTGCCCAAGAAAACCTCCCACCCAATCACTTTACTCCTCACCTCAGCGGATGATTCCATTTCCGACTTCACATGCACAAAATAGAAATCGCCAGAGAGGACCTCGTTAATTTCCTCTCTTTTTCCCTGCCTGCCAGGAATTTTCCGTCCTATTCAAAGCTGATCCATCCACCAGGATTCTGGTCTCCGCCACACTCGCCTACTCAGGAAAATTAATAGAAATCATCCCATTTTTGTATTATCATTCTTTTTTTTTTTTTGTGGCACCAGGAATCAAACTCACAACCTCGCACCTGCAGGGGCAGGTGCGTAAGCCACTGAGCCGAACTCCCGGCCCTAGTTTTTTGAGGCAGGGTCGCACTATGTAGCTCAGGCCGGTCTTGTGCTCACGTTGTAGCCCAAGCAGGCCTCGAATGCACAACGCTCCTCCTACCTCAGCCTCCGGAGTGCTGGGATTAAAGGCGTGTGCCACTGTATTAGCATTCTTTATCTCGCTGTTCTTCTTGACTTTTCCCTATCAGTGTTTAAACACGTTCATGTTTCTCCTAATTTAAAAATATTAACATTCTCTTGACCCTCGTCTCCTCCAGAAGCTCCTCTGTTGCTTTTCCTTCATGGCCAAACGTTTCGAGTCATCATTATCGCTATCTCCGCCTCCTACCCTCTGGTGTCCAGACCACTGCCATCTGGCTTTCTCCCACGGTCCTTCCCTGAAGCTGCTTTTGCTAATGTATAGGATGATCTTGTGCCTTAATCCGAGACACATTCTTCAGTCCTTATCTTAAATGAACTCCTGGCAGCGTCAGGCAGGGATCACCATGTCCTCACCCTTGGAACACTCCCTCCCTTTGCTTTTTGCAAGAGCTACCCCTCCAGCTATCTTTCTGCTTCTCAAATTGCACTTTCTGTTCCCTCTGTAGGCTCTTGTCCTTGGGCCCCTTCCATGTGACCGGTTCCGAGTTTTGCCCTTTCCTTTCTTCTCCGTACATCCACAGCCTTTGAAACCCGTGGGTTAAAAAACCATCAAAAGCCATTTACTTCCAAGTGCACAAGTAAATTAGACCCCTGTCAGCCACTGTGCTAAGAGCTGTGGACAGAGCTGTGAGTTAGAGGCACATAGCCTTGTGGGGCTTCTACTTGGAGTCTCAAGGAGGAAATGAATACAAACTTTAAAAGCCAAGTAAGATTATTTAGAATAAAAAAGTGTTATTAAAACTAACATATATATATATATATATATATATATGAATACTACTCTTCATTAAAGAAGAAAAAATTTGAGACATTTGTAGGAAAAATAGATACACATCGAAAATATAATGTTGAATGAAATAAATCAGACACACAAATCTTAATACCTATGGTATCTCTTATCTTTGCAAAGTACAAACTAAGAGAAAATGGAAGGAAGGGTAGGTTGAGGCAAGGGGATGGCTGTCTTGCAGATGAGAAGGGGTCCCCAGGACCAAGGGCGAAGAGTGAGGGGGAAATAGGCAGAGTGAAGATTGCCAGGTACAGAGTCCCCATAACTTCAATGGACCTGGACATTACATGCTCTACACATGGACTAAGACTGACAATATCAACAAGAATGAAAAGGAAGCAAGGAGAACTAGAGGAGGAGGGAAAGAGGGGAGGGAATGGGATTCACACAAAAGAAAGAAGCTGTATTATGTCCATGTGCCAACTCCCCAAGGTGACTATAAAATGCACGTACTTTAAACATGTGCTAATAAAA
>RJWM01003518.1:0-112619 GCA_004363535.1 Dasyprocta punctata | reverse complement strand
CAAAATTCATGATCATACCACTTTGTATATTTTATTGGATTTGTGTACACATAAGCTCAATGTAGGATCTTAAAAGTAGGAGTATAAGTCTTTGGCAAATCTCAAACATTGTCTTTACTTGAGAAAGTAGTTTATATTTTAATTAATTAACATTTGCACAGATATACAATATTTAGTAGCTCACTTGTTAAAATTATAGCAGTACAGATGAAAATTATTTTAGGGAGATAGAGAACAGGAATGTGAATATCACAAAATTTGGTGAAAATAGAAATCATGTGCAATTCCTGGTGAAACCAAGAAAAGTCTCTAAAATAGCTACTCCTTTTTCTAGTTTCAGAGTAAAGCACCAAGGAGAAACCAAAGTGGACATTATATGTTTTGGGCTTCATTTTTTAAAGTACTGACAGCCTTTGGGACTAAGTACTTTCATTTTTTTGTGTTAAATATATACAATGATCCTTTTATAGCAATTTTAGTTATGTCTATAGTCTTATTGTCTCCTTCACTGTTAATTTTATCCACATTTCTTATACAACTGTGGGGCTTTACATGATTTGATGTAGAAATTAGAGGATATTTATTATGAATATATGTGTATACACATTCATGTGCTCCTCAAAGGAAACTGTGGAGTCTAAACAGGAATTCATGGAAAGTTCCATATAGGAATATTGACTCATTTCTAAATTTTGGCATCATACAGAAACAAAAATCTTGTAACTTTACCTACATGGTTAACAGCATTTTCTTTAAAGCATGGTCTCTCCAGTGAACATGTTTGGCACCTTTGTGAAAGATAAGGTGGCTGAGCATGTTTGTAGTTGTGGCTGCATCTTCTAATCTATTCTGTTGATCTTCAGGTCTGTTTTTATTCTAGTACCAGGCTGGTTTTATCACAGTAGCTTTGTAATATAATTTCAAATCGGGGATTGTGATACCTCCTGCCTTACTTTGTTGCCCAGAATTGCCTTTGCTATTCTAGGTTTCTTTTGGTTCCAGATGAATTTTAGGGATGATTTCTCTATCTCTGTGAGGTACTCAAGTGGTATTTTGATTGGAATTGCATTAAATCTATATAACAATTTTGAGAGAATGGCCATTTTCACCATGTTTGTTCTTCCTACCTATGAACAGGGAATATCTTTCCATTTTCTGAAATCCTCTTCAATTTCCTTTTTCAGAGTAATGTAATTTTCACTGTATAGATCTTTTACTTCCTTTGTTGGATTGATTCCTAAGTATTTCATTTTTTGGGATGCTACAGTGAAGTGTGTAGTTTCCCTTATTTTTTCTCTCAGTGACTTTGTTGTTTGTGTACAAGAATGCTACTGAGTTTTGAGTGCTGACCTTGTATCCAGCTACATTACTAAATTTGGTTATTACAATGGACTTGCAATGGACTTTTGGGGGTCTTCTATGTACAGTATCATATCATCTGCAAATAATGATCCATCTCACACAAGAAAGAATGGCCAAGATCAAGAAATCAATCAATAACAAATGCTGGAGTAGCTGTGGGGAGAAAGGAACTCTTCTCCACTGTTGGTGGGAGGGTAGGCTGGTGCAACCACTGTGGAAATCAGTGTGGAGATTCCTCAAGAAGCTATAATTAGAGATAACATTTGACCCAGCTATTGCACTTCTAGGCATTTTCTCAGAAGAATTGAAAACATCATGCCACAGTGATATATGTACACCCATGTTTATAGTAACACAATTTGTAATAGCCAAATCTTGGAAGTAACCCAAATGCCCATCAATCAAGGAATGGATAAAAAAGATGTGGTATTTTTATACAATGGTGTATTACTCAGCTAACAAGAAAGATTGCATTGAGGATTTTATAAGTAAATGGACATGACTTGAGACCATACTCATAAGTGAAATAAATCAAACTCACATGTGTAAATACCATATTGTCTCCCTAGTGTAAGAAACTGAAAAAGTATATATGATCCAAAGTCTACAATAAATACTGTGTAAGGGTAAGAAACTGCTCAAAAAGGAAAAGTAATTGGAATAGGGGAAAGGAGGAAAGAAGGAATGGAAAAGGAAAAAGACATAAATTTGCATATATATATATATACACACACACACACGCACACACACACTAGATAGCTAAAATGACTATACTACTAAATGTATTAGTTATTGGAAAAGAACAGTTAATACTCATATATTTAGATCAATTTTACATGTCTGTATCTGTTAATCTAAGCAACCCCTTTGAAGGTAACTGTATGCAATATTACAACCATTGTCAAATGCCTATCATCTTGTTTTGTAAACCTGTTATTGTATTGGATTTGTTGTTGTTAGTTTGTCTCCTTTGTTTTTTGTTTTTCTTTTTTGTGTCTTTTTTCTCTTAAATAATAATAATAATAAAAGAAAGACCCAGAAAGAGCAACTCTGGAGTATGAGCCCTGTTTTGCAGTCTTGGCTGCTTGCTCTCTCTCCAGCCGTGTTGTGCTTTATGTTGAACCCCACTTGCCTTATTGAGCAAGGTGAGAGGAACAACCCTGCTAATTTTAATGGTCTTTGACAATTTTCTCACTGAGAACCTAAACATGTTTGAGTTTAACAAGAAAGTTTCCAGTATCTCTATAGTGCTTCCAAAATTGTAAGTCTATCCGGGCAGCCCCACTTAGATGATTTGATGGCTTGGAGAATGCATTGTGTGGCACTCCTGAGGTCATTCACCATCTCATTTCATTCTAGCAATTTTGTGTAGAGGTTCTTAGGATTTCCAAATCCTGAGTAAGATATTTAAAGATTGATGCAACAGGCAAGAAAACTGGAGGACTTTCTTTAAAATTCACATCCAATCTCCTTTCCTACTTTGAGAAGACAAATCTTGTCATTTTCTAGCATTTTTGTCAAGGGCCCAGTATTTGGGAATGACATGGAACTTTTTCCTGTGAGAGCAATAGAGATTGAGGTAAAAAAAGAAGTGGAAGATGCTCACACTTGGAAATGACAGTATTCCAAAGGGAGAAAGTGGTGCTGGGCAATGGCTGCCAACATCTCTTTTCTAGGATTACTCCTGAGGAAGTCCCCATTGCTCTGTTTGTTCTGGAAGCTCAGAGTATATGACCAAAAATCTTCACTTTCTCTAAGAACTTGTCTGAGGGAGGTCATTTCTTTATCACTGACTTGTGGAGTACTTGGGTATACATCTGAGCTTTCTTTTCCTCCCCAGTGCTGCCCACACAAGCTCATCTCTTGGGTGTTGTATCTTTTGCCTTTCAGATCAAGACCTTCTTCATTTTGACAAATCTTAGGGAGCCCTGAATAAAACTTGGGCAGGAGAGATTCTGGATGAGCAGAGGAGGCTGCAGTCTGTTTACTTGTAGGGACTTCAAGGAGCCTTTTTTCAGCTTTCAGGTTACTTACTAACAACCCTTTTCATGGCTGGCTTCTCAACCCTGATCAAAGGACAGTAGGGTCAGTCTTCTCCTCAAAGACCAGTCCAGTAAAACCATGGAATGAGTCCTAGGCCTGCTTCCTAAAGATTTTACCATTTATTCTGGACATTTAGTTGTCATCTCAGGACTTTCTCAAATCAAATTCAAGTTTTAAAACATTCATTAATTAAAATTATTCATTAATTTCCTTTTTTTGTGTTTAACTCTATCTCCCAGCAGTAAGTGACTCTCCTCTTGTTGCTGAAATTTCCTAAGAATGAACCTGCTGAGGGCTAAAATCATAAAATTGTAAGGTAATGAAATAAAGTTAGAACCACATAATCTTGGCAAGGGTTAGACCCAGAGAGCTCGTGTAATCTAAATCCAAGATATAAATTACTTGTTATTCTTTATTAGTTGGATGCCATTTTAAACCTTGTAGATATTTTAAATTTTGATATAGAAAGAAGTTGACAGTGGTAAATTCATAAAGTGAAATACTATAAATGAATTAGAAAATTTGCAGGTGGGTATATCTCAAGAACATATTGCTGGGAAAAAGACAAAAGTTTCAAAAGACATACACAATACAATGCCATTTATACAGAGTTGAATATTCATAAAATTCTGTGATATATTTATGGCAAAATTGTTTGTAAAACAGTATTCATAGATGGGTGATGCTATGAATTGAATTTTTCTCCCTAAATTGATAGTTGAAGTATAAACCCTCAGCTCCTCAAATGTGAACTTCTTTGGCAACCAGGTCGTTACAGACATAATCACTTAATTTGAGGTTGTACTGTGGTACGATGTGTCCTTAATCCAATACAACTGGTACTTTTATATAAAAGGAACATTTGGACACAGACTCAGAGAATGCTATATAAAGTTGGAATTTTGCAGACCCAATCCACCAAGGAATGAGCAGAATCTAGGAGATTGGTTTGGAAGGGATACTTACCTAGCACCTTTGGAGGGAGCATGTTGCTGTCATAACATTCACCTCCAACTCTAGAATTGCTTGATATAAATTTCTGTTGTTTGAGCTCCTCAGTTTGTGATACTTTATTATGGCTATCCTACGAAGCTAATATAGATGGGACACACATAAATTCAAGATAATATCTAACCCCAGGGAAAGAGGGAAGGAAATAGTGTAACCCAGAGGGTAAAAGGGATCTTGAAAAATTGGGATTCTTTTCTTTTAGAGATAAACTTTTTCTCCAAACTTTTTCATGATGAGAGTATAAACTGCCAACCCAGGCCTGATGACAAAGAGGATTCAATATTATGGACCCTCTGGATCAAAGTTTTGCTCAATCTACATAAGGACGTTTCCTACTTCTTGTTCCACTCCTTCTGTAAACTGGAGGGCTTCTCTGTGTTCCAAGTGGATGGGGACAAATATCGCAGACAGCCTCAGCTCAGATCCAGGCCTGACCCAGCCGAATGAGACTGAAGAGTAGATGAGGCTTTTATTTCAATAATGATAGAAGATTTGCAGTGTATATGGTAAAACATCAACACCAGTTGTTAAATCGAGGTAGTCAAAATCTGGGTATTTGTCATATTAGTCTCTGTACTTTTCTTAATGTATAAAACACCCTAAAAGGAATCTAAAAGACATGGGACACTCCTAAGACCACATTGGCAATTTATCACTTGCTGAATCTAAAGCTGTAACCAACCTAAAACTCTGCCTGTCTCTGGTTATAAAAGGGAGAGCCACCTGGGTCAGACTGAAAATGCTGAGAGTCAATCCAGTTGGGATATGTAGAGGAAACCTGAAAGTGGGAGTGGAAAGATTTATTCTTAGAAATAGCCACATTATTCATTTGTCTCACCCTTGAAGTTTTTTTATAATTGAAACTGCATCATTCATCCAGCTTTGAGTTTGACATGCAAGGGCAGAGTTTTACCAATTAGAGGAGTAGATCCTTATGGAAAATACAGTCTCTAAAGCTGATGCCCATACAATGCCCTATTCAGGACAGCTCTCCGGGTCAGTGGGTGATGTAATTTGATCTGTTAATATTTAACCAAGAGAGACTCAAGAATTCATACTGACATCTGCTGGACCCTTTGAATACTTCGTAGCCTAAGTTAGATCCAGGAATTCTGGAGCAGAACTCTCCACAGCCCTCTTAAGAGTTCTCTGACCTGGGGCGGGTTTGGCAGCTTGCTGAGATATGCAACTTGAAATCAAATTTAAGATATTTTGCTCAGTGCACACATTTAGCATAATACATCCATGGCAGAATGAGGCAGGACATCTAGGGTATAATTAACAATCACTATTCTATGACAGTTTCAGCAACACAAATGCCAATTTGCTTGTCAAATTCCAAAGAAAGAGGAAGGGACCATGTGGTAACCATACAAAACAAAGTCCTTGTTTTCAGGGCCTAACTCAGCAATTGCACTGTCCTTTGTGTAATGGAAAAGAAAAATCTTGTCATGTCTTGGCCCATTGGGCTCTAGATGCAAGTTCACTGTCTAAATATCTCTTCAGAATCTAATTCAAATCATACTTGGTTCTCTGCATCCATCAGGAGTCTGTAAAGATGCAAATATGGAGCAAGGAGCCAAGAGCAGCCAGGCAGATAGCTAAGACCCCAGTTTCCTAGTTTTATGGGACATGATGAATATATGTTCATTAAAAAAGATCATGATGTAATATGTGTGTGTACTATATATTATGTATGTCAACATATACTAGTAAAAAGAATTTTTAAAAATCTCAAAATATTATTAGATTTTATTTTTACATGATAAAGGCAAGAGAGTGTTGCAGTTGGTTTGACAGGAAACATTTTTCTAAGAATGAGATTATCTTAAAAAATTTCAAAGCATTCCATTATAGTATAAATATTGAAAACTAGTTCTAGAGGTAATAATGGAATTACAATTTTTCCTAAAATGGAACAATTGTTCGTGGCATAAATCATGATATTTGTACCTCTTCTAACTTATGCTTTCCCAGTGTAAGCAGGAATTGAATGATTTGTGTTGAAATAGGATTTTAAGCAATTTTCCTTCTTATTTGTCTGCTGTTAGATGACAGTCAGTTCTCATGTTCTTCCTGTTTAGGAAGCAGGATGAGGGAGGAGATGTGTACTTACTGAAGTTCTAGGCGGTTTATATGCACTCTTGGATTTCAGTCTCACAGATATTATTATGTTCCTTTACAGATGATAAACTTATCTCAAAGTGGTTCAGTATGCTGCTCCAAAGATCCAGGATAGGAGCATCATTTTGTCTGGCTCCAAAGTCTGTCCTCTTCCCCTTATATAACCCAGTCTATAACTGCTTATAATTGATGGGTGAAAACTTGTTTCTACCCAGATCTCTATTATTTACCTAAGCAACTGAAAGCATGTATAATCCTAGTGTCCAGCTCTTGAACTAACTCTTTGTACTCTGATGTGAGAATCAGGAGGTAAAAAGGCAGAATGATCAGTGGCAACAAGTGAAGGCCAAATAGATGTTGCTTTGGTTTTATGGTCAGAATGGGCATGGATCCAACAGCCATGGGGCAGTGGAGAGGAACCCACCCAGCCTGGCTTGACTGGAGAACACTGACCTACATTCCAGTGCTGCTGGCCCTAATCAGCTTCTATTCCATTAGATACTGAAGACAAGTTTCCAACCAGCTCCGTGTTCGCTGGACACAGGAAAGTGACTGTTAGTGTCACTTGGGTGCATCTACCTGAACTGATCTTGATGGTACTTTAAAAAATAACAATAAAGTGCACTTGAGAAGCACTTTCATGATGAAATGTATAATCTAATGTATTCATCTTGTAAATGTTTATTTAATGTCTTTTCTTGATATCACTAGACAGAATGAAAGCATGGAAGCCATCTAAATTTGGATACACACTCCAATCAACCACCCTCTATTTAACCTAAGACTCTTACTTACCATCTCTGTTCCTTATCTACAAAAGGAGAAAAACACAGGGCCATATGATTATTGTGAGAGTTACAAATAGTATATGAGGTGCCAG
This sequence comes from Dasyprocta punctata, assembly GCA_004363535.1. Classification (NCBI taxonomy): domain Eukaryota; kingdom Metazoa; phylum Chordata; class Mammalia; order Rodentia; family Dasyproctidae; genus Dasyprocta; species Dasyprocta punctata. The sequence continues at coordinate 105,199 of RJWM01003518.1, read as the reverse complement.
CATAGAGCTAGGTACAAAAACAAAATGCTAGGTACAGCACATGATGTCAGTTATTATTATTTTTATTATTTTTTTATTTGATCGCATAAATAGTTATTGTGTTATATTGATGTTATACAGACCATGATAGACTTGGGAACAGAGAAATAGGAGAAGAATAGAGAGCTTGCCTTACCTTTGAGAAATGCATACCCATTCCCAAATCAGAACACATAAACACATAAGGATATAGACAAAAGAGGTTCCTTGACAGATGTAAGGGCAAATTGCTTTGGGAGCGTCACATATAGTTCACTCTGAATTAATTTAAATTCTAAATAAAAGCTCTAAATAACAAAGGGCCTAAAGACACTGGATACACAGTGCCTTCACCAATACCTCACTAGGGAAAGGCCCTAACCCAGAAGTCTCTGGGCCAGGATGAAAATTAGATTTCATTTCATATGTCAACTCTGATTATTGATAGTGGCATCCTACTCTGTTGGTGGGAATTTTGATAGAAAGGAAAACTGTTCACACTGTGAAAGCCATGTATTAAAGAGGTGATGAGCTTATAGTCTGGTGCCAGACACAACTATTGTTTGCTTGCTCTCAGACAACTTTATTAACTTCTTTGTACTTTAGTGTCTTCATCTGTGAAGCCCTAGTAGAAACAATGTCTACATCAAGGAACTAGGACTATATGAGTCAACACATTAAAGAGCTTAGAAATGCCCCAAATTTAGCTTGTATTATTATCTTTATCATCCTTATTAGTAAGTAATCTGCCAGTAGTGAGGGGAGAAGATTAGTTTAAGAAGAAAATACTTCACCAATTGTCTCTATGGCATTGTTTACCTAGTTTTATTCCAAGCTCTATTCTTCTGCTATATTCTGTATTTTAGTTTTAGTGATTTGGTTCACATCCTTCCACACCCCTCCTGCACATGTTTGTGTCCCATTTTGGTTTCAGCTAATTTATAATACTTCCTTATATTAGAGCTGATATGTAACAGCACAGATTCTTCACTCTTTCTGTAACTGCTCAGATTCAGTATATACAGTAACATGATCTTGGCCACATAAAAATCATGAACTTTGTTTTTGTTGTTCCAATCTTTTGAAACCTGAAGCACCTATTTTGAAATTAGACACAGAATATCTATCATCATGATATTTCCAGTAATAAGGAAAGCATATATTTATAGATGAAGTAACAAAGACTAGGAGGATTTAAATAATTTCTCACAAATCAAAGGTCTGAGGTACATAATTTGATATTTTCGATTCTGAAGTGTGAGCTTCCTTTCTTACCACTTTCTTCATTCTGGAGACTACTGTTGTCAACACTTGGTTCTAGTACAGGTAGGATAAGGAAATTCACAGTGCTTTTTACCAAAGACTATTGGGAGAGATGGGGAAGTTAACAAGGAAGTGAAGTAAGGGTTCCATAAAAGAAATGGCCAAATAAAAAATTAAGTGAAGTTAGGGACATATTTTCTAACCCAATTTTATATTTCTATGGAGTTATGAGAACAAGCCTGGACTGATCTCAGCAGAATGGGATAAGGAAGACTTGGAACTTCAGAGGAGGCATAGCAGAATATTTTGCATACTGAGAACTGTGGGTTTGAGCCTCAGTAAGGGGATGGACAGAACTAACTGGACTCAAGCAGACAAGTAACCTATCTAATTACGGGAGTGCGATACATGTCTTTCATCTTTCTGGGTCTTTGTTTTTCATAAAGTACACAAGATAGAAAGAAAGAACCAAGTGTTAGGTTGGCCCCACATTAGAGAATTCATCTTGCAGAAGAATATGGTTCCAGACACTTAAATTTCAGCAGCATGAATGATATAACATATCTTGAGTGATTCTCACTGAAAAGAGTGAAGAGCAGTGGATAAATTATAGAAAACATCTTATTAAAGGCTTCACTGAGTTAGCAAAGGTATAATAAGGCATGAAGCTGTAACAGAAAATGGCCTCCAGCCAGTACACTTCAGTTTCTTTGTTGCCCAGTTTAATAGTTCCTGTTACAGTTCCTGTTACTACTGTCTCCTAGAAACTGCTGGTCATTGTGACGCATAGCTAGTCACTATGATTCATATTGTAAGAACCAATCAAAGACAGCTGAACACTTTACTTCTTGCTTGCAACCCCATAAAAACATCCCTCCCTGAGCCTTCGAGGTCTGACATTTTGAAGGATCATGGATTCTTTGCCAGTGCCCAACTGACATTCAATAAATCTGCCTCCACATCCTGGGTGATGTTTCAGTGTTTCTGCTTGCCTTTGCAAAGCAAGTGAAAGTAGGAAACTAAGAGGAAGGTTTCTACCATGGGGCCATTTGCTAAGCCAGGTTCAAAAAAGAGCCATGAGTTTCAGAGCCTCACACACTACTATCAAGTTAAAACAAAGTGCAGGGCCTGCTAGATGTAGAGTCTAAAGAGAAGCAACAACAATAGTCTTGAATTTCATCTAAAGGATTTCATCTTTATTTTAAGGATGAGTAGAAATAGATCCAAGAATCTGATCTAGAGAGCTGGGAGAAAAACTGCTTGTCTTGATTCTTGGCACTGACAGAGAGGGAAATTTGTATTTCAAGATGGTCCTCACTTGAGTTTTCAGCTTGAATTCATGTTATCGAAATGATAAGAAAAATCTCCAGGCAAAGAATTTTGATTAGAGTAGTAATTTAGTCAGATGAAAGTACAATTCTCTGTGGAAAAAACAATTTCAAAGGATTCAAAGCATTTCCACAAGTTTCCAAGACATATATACTCAGTTAAAAATAGTCCTAAGAAACAAAAGGACATAAAGCCTCCAAGAAACAGATAAATGAAAAAAATTAAAAGAACTACACCCATATTGAATACAGATATCCAACTCATCAGATACACAGTATAAATAATAATATTTATTTTTGAAGCAGTGAAAGAGGAATTCAAAATATTTGAGACGAGAAAGACTATTAAGAATGACCACATCAATTTAACATAGAAGTAATAGGACAGCCACAATTAATTTAAAAATAAAATAATCTAAAGGATAGTTCAATACATGGGTTTAAAAGCAAATTAGGAACAACTGAATAGTGAACTGATGAACCGGAAGACGTAATTTAAAGAAGTATGCATCTGTGAATCTGATGGATAATATGGAGAGAGGTCACGAAAAACTGAATTCGGTCAGGAAGTTCAGCATGTATTAAACTCAGGAGAAGGAAAAGAGAATTATAGGGCCAACAATTTCCAACACCGTTGGAGTACATCATTTCTCCATTCAGAAGCTCTAATGATTTCCCAGAAGAGTAAGTAAAAAGGAATCTACATATGGGCATGAAAATTGAAGAGCAGAATATTGAAGACAAGATCTTAAATTACATGAAGAAGAAAAGATTAATTTACAAGAAGCAATCAGAAGAAGAATTCGTTTCTCAATAGAAAAATGAAAGATACAAAAGTTAGATGATACTATAAATGTAGTACACAGTGTCTTTGCTGTCATAATAACTTACCATAAATTTAGTAGTTTGAAACCAGGGTCAGAAATTCTGCTGGGCTCCATTAGTGTCTCTTTTCTGAGTTTTGTAAAGCTGAAATCAGACAGTCACCTCTTGGCTATTACTGGAAGGCCCTGGGAAGGACCCATTTCCAAGCACACTGAGGTTATTAGCATGGTCAAATTCCTTGCAGCTGTAGGACTGAAGTTGTTTCTTTGCTGGTTGTCAGCTAGGCACAGACCTCAGATCCTAGAGGCCTTGTAATAGGTCCTTCTATCTCAGGGCCAATGACAAGAGTATCAACTTCTTCTCAAGCTTAGACTTTTGGACTTTCTCTTTTCTGAAACTCTCTTCTTTCTCCTTTGCTACAAATCTCTAATTGAAAGCAAAAAATGTTCTTTGCTTTTAAGGCTTATAGAATTAGCTTGTACACCCCTGAATGCTCTGGGTTTCCTCCCATTTTAAAGGTCAATAATCTGAATTACCTGTACAAATCTTTTTTTACCATATAACATAATCCACTCACGGATTTTAGACTTTAGGATGTGGATATCTTTGGGGAGACAGCTATTCTTTGCTTACCAAATACTGAGAGAAAATAATTATTTATTTGAAAATACTTTTCAGTGATAAGTAATAAATAATAACTAAGTAATAAATAATAAATAATAACTAAGAGAATTTGTCATCAAATAACCCCTATGACAAAAACTCTAAAGAAAACATTTTAATTAGAAGATATGCAATTCTAGAAAGACATAAAATCAACCCCACAAATGCAGTCACATAAGGCATTAATAACTTTCAATTTTTTTAATGTTAACGATCCAGGCTACAACCCATCAGGATGACATTGGACTACTAAGTTCGGTCAAACAGATCACCTTTTAGTATTATGGAAGGATGGTAATTTAGGGCTCTGGAAGTCCTTGTACCTTTTTTAAGATGGGGTTGAGAGTTTGCTTGTGTGTTGTTACAGGAAGGACCAATGTGGTTTCCAGCATGGTTGGTAAAACCTCGTTATGGCCTTTGGATGAAGACATCCAATCCTTTGGAGGGAGAATCTTTTCCTAGAAGAAGGGAAGCATCTCCATTCCTGTTGTCCAAGACAACTTGGGTTCCCGGGGTGACCTGGGAAAGCCTCAAGAAGATGACTCAGCAAGCTGATAAAGTTCTTCAGCACATTAGAAAACAGAAGAGTCCTGAGACCCTTTTTCTGGCCACCTTGTCATTGTCTCATTGTGCAGTAATGTTGGAAAGTCTCTCTTTGGGGCAAGCTGCCTCTTATTAGGCTTTCATACAAGAGCGCTCTTTTATGGTAACCAGTGACTTGGTTTGACTCTCCTTTTCCCGTACTCAGTAATGAAAGTTCCTGGATGGGAGTTGCAAAGCCCTCTGCTATATGGTATTCTGACTGCATGTCACAAAGTGGGACAATATAATTTATTGGTCCACACAACTCCCTATCTGTATGGGTGTTGACCCTCTCTATTTAGCCCCTAGAGCACAGATGTGGCTCCGCCTGCACTTGAATCCTAGTACCCTTAAATTTTTACCTTTGGGAAGTTACAAACATAGTAACACTACTACAAATATGTCCAGCTCTGTCTTTCCCTTTTGTCATGTCAATAAAAACTTGCACCCTAAATTCAGGAAATAAGTTCAGAATTGCATGGAAGCCCTATCAGCCATGAGACCAAACTGGAAAATCTAACCATCGTTGATTGAGACCAAGTGGCTATTTCATGATAAATATAATTGTATGCTTTCTGTATATACTTCCAATTTTTCACATTCCACTGTCTATAGTAATGATTCCATAATCTGGGGAAAAGGTGGTTCATCCATACTCTGACCCTTCTTGGATAACAGCCCATCACAAACTACCATCTAGATGTTGAGACATGCTTTCCATCCACTCCAGACAAGACCAGGACAGTTATCTAAAGACCAAAGTCAAAACAAATTAAACTTTCATCTTAACAGTATTTCCTATATCAAAGTGCACACCAGTTTTCCTTGTGTCTTTCTACAAGAGCCTCTTAACATTTCCCTCCAAGATTCTCTATATAAGGTTGCCGGTCATAGCTGTACGTACTAGGCTTGTTTGCCTCAGGTGCCTACAAATTCTAACGTTTTAATGATATGTACAAAGATGCTTGCTTATTTACCTGGCAATTTAACCCACAGCTGAAGAGTCCTGTGCCTTTGCTATCTTAACTCAGGTCCTTGGTGGCCTCTCCCACCCTAAGCAGTTTATTGGCCTGCTCATTGCTATGTTTGTGGCTGCTATAGTTGTTCTGGCCACAGCTGCTACTGTGATTGCTTCTTTAACCCAATCTATGCAGGCTGATAAATATGTTAACCAGGCTAATCTTAATGTAACAGTAACTCTTAATATTCAACAGCTACCCAACTACAACCTATGAAAACAGCTACTAAATTTCTTGGGAGTCACTTTGCTGCATTTAATATTAAAAATTCCCTTGCCTGTGATTGGCACTATAGACATATTTGCATTATATCCTGTCCTTAAAATGAGACCCAATATACATAAAAAATGACAAAAACCACTAGGGTCCACTAAAGATAATGTTGTGTTTGATGCACAAAGTCTGCATAACCAAGATCAACAGACTATCCTGGCTCCTCAGGAACAGGCTGTTCAGGCAGCATAACATAAAACTTTAAAATCTTGCCTAATCTGGTTAGCTCTCCAAACCTAGACATCAGGTGCTCTTTAAAAAATAATAGCCATTACTGGCCTGTTATTAGTGATTGTTTTTCTTTCTTGCCTAGTTGGTAAAATCAAAATAAAAATATTGACACATCAAAACAACAACATCAGATTTGGCTCACTAATCAACTGCTTAAGGAAACAAAAAGGCAGAGACACGGAGTTCCTTCCAGCACCCAATGGGTTAACACACCCTCAAGTTGACTTGGGGTGCAGAAGACTTCCGACCCTGACCAACAGCTTGAAGATGAAGTGTTCTGCTAAGCTCAGGCAGAGGCAAACTTTGCTGATGAAACAAGGAAGATAATCCTGAGAACAATTTAGTATTGTTTGGCATACTTGTTATCATGCCTTTCTAATCTAAAATGTGCAATGATATTTAGCAGACGATGCCTTTGTTTCTCAATAAAACTGAGAGTTTAAATCAGTTCAGGATTCCAGTCTGGTGGAAGTTCCCTGATACCCCTGAAATGATACTTTCTGTCTATCTTATCTTTATTCCTCTCTCTAATCAGGGTTTACTGGCCCAAACCCAACGCCTATTCTGGGCGTATATATTATAAAAGAAAAGTCCAGGGTTGGATTTAGATTCACTGAAGGATGACACAGTCATTCACAGGAAGTGTGCCAAAAAAGAATGTGGGTAAAATCGTCAAGGGTGCACTGAAATAGACAAAGGCAACAGCAGATTCATACACTCCAGATGTTCCTTAAGACGTAATAGCAGTTTATTTTATTCTTCAGATCAGTTACTCATGTTAAGTTGTAAGTTGAAGGGACACATCATACTTGTGCTCATCTTTAAACAGAAATGGAATTCAGTCACTGGATATCATTATGTGATATCAGAAAAGCTGCTTTACGCATTATTCAACATTTGAATGACACGGACACATACCAGAATAGAAACCTTTCTAGATGTCTTAGGCACTTCAGTGGCTTTTATAGGATTCTTTAGCAATTTCCAGATATGTGAGGAGTGCTTGAACTGGAGATCTACCACACATTTGGGGCTAGAGCAAGGCCAACCGTGAGAACAAGGAGTGCCAGAGGTGAGTCAAGTAAACAAGTTGTTGGAGCTAGAGCAAGGTCAGTTCAGTAGTTGTCTGACCTACGTGTTCTTCCCTGTTAACTATAGCACAGATAGCTCTGAGAATGTTTTGCTTTTAGTGTTCTCAGAAAAACACTGAGGCCTTGCACTTTTGGCTCTGTCATGTACTTTCCCCCTTTTTACAGTGTATACATAAAGAGGCAGACCACACTGTGTTGTCACTACCACGCTATCAGAGAGGTCAGGTCCCACTTGACCTCAACTTTCCCTTTAGTATGTGTCTATAGAATTTTCTTAATCTCCCATCACCTCCTCTCAGTATATATATTTAATTAAGCATAGACTTTCCTATGGTATCATAATCTGTGAGGAATAGATCACTGAATTTTACAGGGAGTGAGTTAAGAAAGGCAAGTAAAACTTTTTAAAAATGACTAGACCTAGGAGTCAGAAGAAAGACTAGTATTTTCCCCACATAGTTTTGCTGCTATCACAGACTGTGCAATATTATGTCAAAATTAGAAGTTATCCTATTAAACACAACTTTTGACTACAAGAGTACACTTTTGTAGTTATACCCAAGATTGGTAAGCAATGAGATATTCTAGCACACAGAAAGTGGGAAGTTTGAACACTGTTTCCATCATAAAATGGGAAAGTTCTTAGAAGTAAGGTGTACTTTCCTATATATTTCAGAAGTTCCAATTTTAACATTCAGTGTACTCTCCTAATGACAACTTCACACATTTTTTCAGGTAAGTTTAGAAGAGAAATATTTTATGGTTGAGTAGAAGAGTGAAGAATGAGAAACACTCAGAGATAATGGATTTTATGTTACATCAGAGTCACTATTAATCAATGAAGCAAAAACTTTGATGCTATTAACTTCAGTTTCCATCTCTTTGTATAAATTTAGATTTCTGAACATTTATCTGTCCAAAAACATCCTTTAACATTTCCTGTAGCATATATTTACCAATACTGAATCATTTAACTTCTGTATGCTTGAAAAAGTTTTTCTTGTAAGATATAGAAATTTTGGTTGGCAGATTTTGTTTCTCTATCATATCCTAGTTTTACTCCATTGCTTTCTGGCTTACATTGTTTTCAATGAAAAGTCTGTAGTCTTTCTTATCTTTGTTCCTCAGTATCCAGTGTCTTTTATCTCTAGTGAATTAATGAGTTTTTTTTTTGTTTGTTTAAGCAATTAGATTATGGTACATTTTAATGTAATTTTTTTCATAATTATGATATTTGGGGTTCTATCAGATTCTTGGATTTGTTTATTATTTTCATCACATTTGGAAAGATTTTGACCATTATTTTTTCAAATACTTTTTCTAATCCTCCACACATGCTCTTTCTTATTCAAAGACTTCAGTTAAGTGAATGTTAGACTACTAGAAATTTTCCATAGCTCTCTCATACTCTCTTCACTTTTTCCAGTTTTTGTTAAAATTCACTTGTTAGTTTGGAGTTTTGTTGCTATGTCCTCAAGTTCATTAATATTTGCTCTGCAACATCTAATCTGCTAGTAAAGGTTACAAGAAATCCTTGAAAGAGAAAAGTACTTCCAAACTATATTGTAGCAGAAATATTAAAAATATTTATAGCAATACAATAAAACATCATACTCAAAAAGTAAAAGTCAAAGTGCATGGATCTAATCAACAGTAATCAGGTATTCAAAGAAGCAAAAACTGAGACCTTTGATAAGAAAAACCAATACACAGAAACTGAAAACAAAATGGCACAGATGATAGAATTAGTATAGAAAGGCATTAAAATACTCCCTGTAAACATGTTATTTGTTCAAGAAGATGAAACACAATAAGAAGGAAGAACATACAAAATATGCCATATATATTTCAAAGACTCAAATTGAACATTTAGAAATAAAACATATAAATTTAGGTGAGAACATATTGGGTAGCACCACTAGCAGATTAGATGTTGCAGAGCAAATATTAATGAACTTGAGGACATAGCAATGATAACACAGAAAAATAAAAATCTCACTTTTTTTTCTTTCTCAGAGAATCTCTCCTCTCATAATTTTTGTGTCCGGTGTCTGAATCCAATTAGTTTATATATTTAGTTCAAGTTTTTAATTGTAGGTGGGGCTGGGGATTTAGCTTAGTGGTGCAGTGCCTGCCTGGCAAGTGTGAGGCCCTGAGTTTGATTCCCTGTCTCCCCCGTATGCCCAATTAATTGTGTCAGGCAAGAATCAAGACCAGTACCTGCTGCTACATTTAGACAGAAAGCAGATCACTTTTCTATTAAAGACAGAATTCAGATATTCATTGACTTTAAAGGAACTGATGGGATCAGAAAGCTTTATCTTGCCATGAAGTCTTTCAACACACAATAAAAATATGGTTGATGTCTTTTAGGTGATAACCATTGAATGGACTTAGGCTATTTCCTTTAAATAGATATGCTCGATGGCTAGTAAGGATCATTAATTCTTCTCATACTGAAAATAATTAGACTCAAGAATTTGAAAATCAAGAAAGCAGAAGTGAGTCTCGAAATTATCAGATAAATTTTAAAACAGATGTGTTGAGATGCCATCCATACATTGGTCTTTAATGAATATTTGCCTTCAATCACCAGAAGATACAGAAGATACAGTGCTCCAGAGATAAGAGTTGTTATGACATCAAATAGTAAGTACTTTTAGCTTCAAGCTATTTGTTGTTCACTCCAGGATTGACTGAGTTACCTGATTACTCAGGGTCATCCATGTTATAATTTAGTTACTCCATCACATCATCTGTGTGACAGTGTTGTAACCTCAGTAATCTTTAGTAGGGTTGGTACTCTAACCCTACTAAAGTCATCATGGAAGCTGAGACTACATATGACTCTATAAATAACTTATACACTACAGAAATTTTTCTTATAGCTTTAGTTTCTTGGAAAAAATGTTATTTTAAAGTAAGAATTACCTTAAATGCCTGCAATATCAACTTTAAATTTGTACAGAAAATGTAATATCTGTTATTCATGCAGAGAAATACAGGATAATCTGCAATTTTTACATTTTTGCATTCATTTGAATCTGAATTCTTTGTAATAAAATACTCCAATTAACTAGCAGTCACTGCTTATGAAACAATAATTTTATCTTCAAAAGTGCATATGTTTCATTAGTAGTTATTATTTCATCAGTACAGTGATATATTTTTTCCTCCTTCCAGGTGCTCATACTGAGAATACTCAGTTTTTCTTTTGGATTGGATACTTTGAATAAATCTTTATTTATTGTATATTAAAATAATCTATTAAATGTTTAATCAGTCACAGTTATAAGGCATCAATGGCTTTTTCTTCATGTTCTAAGCTTTCTTTTGAGGCACGATTGTCTCTTTTGCTAATCTGTAATAAAATGGTCAAGGGTTTTAAATTATTTTTAGATGCTTTCAGCGTAACATCTCCAATTTCTATAGACCTTTTGTCCTTCTCTAGTTCTTTTCTTCATCTGTGGCTGATTGGATCCCTGGGATCTTTTGGATTTTATTTCCTTTTTTTCAAGGACTCTCATGGAAATTTCTTCAATAATCATGATGAAAAGGAAAATTGCACTGGATAAATGGCAATATATTTTCTCCCCAGTACTGGGGATCAAACTAATGGCCTTGTGCGTACTAGCAAGTGCTGTACCACTGAGCTAGCCTGCAGGCCAGCATCAGCTTTTGAGTAGCATCCTAAATGACATCATCTTGTCTGTTATTTTTTGTTTAGTTCTTTACTGCTCAGTTCTGTGGGAATCAAAGTGTTGTCTATAACCTACTATTTGTGTTTATGAATATAAACATTATTGTTCAGGTTAACTTTATCCACTGATTCCAGGTCAAAGTCAGACCTGATTCATATAGGATAGTTCACTAGGAAACTTCTCATCACAAGCACCTCTGGCAGGGTCACTCTTGCCTCTGTCTGGTTCTCTTCTAGACAGAATTAGCTTGGTCAGGACAAGGCTTCTGTGATCTACGATTCTAGGGAAGCACTTGTCAAACTGTGGCACAGTTAAGTGATATCCCTGGAGTTACCCTATGCTACATTCTTGGGCCACATTATTTTCTAATTCCCCAGGGGTCAAACGATGACTATGTATACTCATAAAATTTTACAAATCAGCATGGTGCATTTGTATAATCAATCAACTTTGGTGTCTTCTTCGACAGGAATAATCTTCAGATTGTCAATGGTAGCTTTTTCATTGTCCTAAAATGCTTCACTAGAGACTTGTATGTAACTGCTTTTCATAACATGGAGGTTCTTTATATCAGATAAAAGGATTAGATGCTTTCTCATTTCGAGGGAGATTTTTTTTTTAATTTTAGAAAAGCAACACAAAAAAAGGGTAAAAGTAATACAGAATTTAAAAAAACAGTAAGAAATCAATACTAGTCAATATATTACATACTGTTATCTTAGAAGTAGTTGTCTAAGTTACAAAGTCTAGGCATAAAAAAATTAGACAAACAGTGACAACACAAACTACTCTTTCTCATGAACTAACAGAGAATTAGTAGTATAGTTATTATTCTTGCATACTTATACGTATGTACACTTATGTGTGTATATCTACAAACATATAATCTTTTCCTTTCTTCCATTTCTCCTTTCCCCTATTCCAGGGGGATTTTTGTCATGTGTTCTTATCATCATTTTCATTTTAGATGGTGACAATTCTCTTCATCTCCTTGCTTAGGCCAAAAACCTTGGATTAATACCATTCTTCTTTATTCTTCTTTTCTTTCACAACCCAGGGCAAGATCAATGAGAATTTTGCTTGTCTCCAAATTCCATTTACATATCCATCTTAATTCTATGAGGCGTATTTTTTCCTTACTACATTCACAAGAAAACTATAAATCTCAACCAGCACAGTTGGTTTGAGAGTGGAGTTGAATCTAACACTTAAATAAAATGTAAGCCTGATGGTGCTGAAGTAATTCCAGTCCAGGGACAGTTATAAAAAGGTAATAACTTATTTCAAGAAATCAATTTAGCATTTTAATATAGAGTCCCAGAGACCTTGAACCCACAGCCTGAGTGTCGATCTGCCCTGTGAAGTATCACGTTACTTTCCTGGAATTGTGCCTGGCGACCCTGTGCTACTGTTGGAGGCACTTCTTGGTTAGAGATGGCTGCTTGATTTTTAAAAAAATGACAATATTTGTTTTTAAATAGGCCTCATCATTTACATTTATTATAATCATCTATTTCTACTATCTTAGTTTGTGCTTTCTATGTGTCTTACTTTTTCTCCCCTTCCTTGCCTGTTTTTAAATTGAGGCATTTTATTTTTAATTACTTCATATCTTTTGATGATTATTACTTTGGGAAATATATCATGCATGGTCGACTTGTCAAAGTGAGAAATGAAACAACATATTTTTCACCTTTCCAAACACTGCAAAGAACTTAGACTATCTTATCTTCCATCAGCACTTGCCAGGGAGTGGTTATGGTTTTGATATATTTATCCTTGTTTGTTTTTAAATCCATACATAACACCTTGTTATTTTGCTTTGTATAGTCAAAAGTTTTTAGATTTATATATTTACCCATTTCTTCACTCATCAGGGCCATTTTCATCTTAGATATTCCATTTTAGACAACTTTCTGTAGAGAAATTTTTGCTCGTCTATAAGGGTACATGTGAAAAATGCCTGCTCCCTACAATAAGATCTCTGAAACATGCAAACCTGGAGACAAACCCACAGCTGGATTTGCCAGCTGGCAAAGGATATGAAAAGTTCATTCACATTATGATAGATAAATATTTCACTATATTCCTTAAGTAGAAATCTATAAAGGGGTGAAAAAGGAATGAACTGTGACTGAGCTGAAAAAAATTAGAAATTCTTTTTTGTTTTTTTTTTTTTTTTGTGGCACCAGGGATTAAACTCACAACCTCACACCGTCAGGTAGGTGTGTAAGCCGCTGAGCCAAACTCCCGGCCCTAGTTTTTTTGAGGCAGGGTCACACTATGTAGCTCAGGTCGGCCTTGCGCTCACGTTGCAGCCCAAGCCGGCCTGGAACTCACAACGCTCCTCCTACCTCAGCCTCCCGAGTGCTGAAATTAAAGGTGTGTGCCACCACGTCTGGCTTAAAAATTAGTAATTCTTAGTAAAATAATGCCAAGCAAAAGCAATCAAATCACAAGATATACAATGTGTTTTTCCATTTATGTGAAATTTAAAAAATGCCAAACTGAGTAATATGTGCTTTCGAAAAACAGCATGTGGTAAAATTATTTAAAAACCAGGAAGTGATAATAAACAAAATTTATGGTGGTAATTATTTCTTTTCTGAAAAATGTTTTTTATTACTCCATGTTTGTGATACATGATGAATACATTCACTGTGTGGAGCTGGAACGTGTACATATCACATCTTAACCCTTTTTAGCTCCATTTCCCCTCCTCTGCTCCTTTCCTTCCATCCCTAGATACCCTTTCCATCTGTAAAAGGTCTATCTCCCTGTTTCCTATCATCTATCTTTTATTTTGGTCTTTTAATTTTTTATACTTTGGGTTTCTTTTACAGGAGAAACCATGTGATATTCAGTCTTCTGTGTCTGACTTATTTCACTTAACATTATGGTCTCAAGGTAAACCCATTTTCCCACAAACTACTCAAATGTAAGGATGCTAGGTGTTTCTGAGGGAGAGGAAAAGGGCTAGCATCTGAGAAAGGCACACAGAACATGGGTAGTAATAATTCTTTTCTTAAACTATTGAGTGTGAGGACGCTTGCTGTCTGCTCACATACTTTGATAAAGGTGTTACACCTGCTCCAGTCCTTTGAAGGTGGGCGAGGGCACGTGACTGGTTAAAGACAATGAACTGCAGGCAAGATGATGCGTGCATGTGTGTACCTGTCTATTTGTTATTTCTGGACCAAAAAAATAAAAATGTCTGTGGGTAGCATTTTATGGTTACTTGCCATTTTCATATAACTGGACTTCTTGCACTAATAAATATAGTCTTACAGATACTCATTATATTTACTCAGTCCTTAATAAAATCAACTTAGAAGGCCTCTATTCAAAATTTCAAATAATGCAAATCAATAAAGAAAGTGTATCACCTGGATAAGTATGAGTCAATTACGACTACTTCCAAATTCTTCTAGTTCAGAAGGTAATGAAAAACCATTTGCTGATGTATGGATCTCCTGTGGGGTCCAAAGAAGAGTGACTGGGTCAGAGATAAGTGAATATTCATTGGACTCATCTGGGTGAGTCTCAGAAAAGGGATGGCCCTGCCAACCTTGGCAACGTTGCATCATTATGGTACCTGGCCACATGGGTACATCTGGGCTCCCTGATGGGGCTAAACTCTCCTTGAGATAGGGATTATGATGTCTCTTCCTTCTCCTCGCCACCCTCCTGTTAGCAGCCCTGCAAGCAGTCTGGAAGTACTTGTTGCATTAAGCTCAGTGAGAGTACCATTCCTCTTCAGCTGAAGTTCGTGACAGCCACTACTTCCGCATTGCCCTATCCCACCTTGCCCTCAACCTTTGGCCTTCCGGGGGCTGCCAAACAAGACTCAGGGGACACAGTTTTCTAAGAAAAGCTGACTTCTCCTGCAGGGGGGATTTGCCAGCCGGCAGAATGTCATGCGAGACAGATTGCAGATGCTTCGCCTCCGTGGCCATCAGAATCAGAAATGCTTGCCTGCCAATCAGTATTACAGTGAAGAGCTGTGACATGACAGTTGTCTGACTTGTGTTAATATGTTCTAATCTTGCAAACTAATTTTGTTCCCCTATTTGGCCATCCTTGCATTGTGTTTGGCCTGTCAGGGCTGGCACCATCCATCAATCTTAGTTAGTGGGCTGCTCCTTTTACCCTACAGCTGAGAGTATCCCTTGGTCCCATTGAGATGTCTGTAACCCTCCCAACAAAGCTTCCTTTGCAACCAGCTCTGTAAGAATGCAGTCATCTGGGACAGAACAAAGATTCATGTCCTTGTCTATGAGGTCTGACAAGATGGTCATTGTCTGGTAATATTTTTCAGGATGGATTTTCTGGGGAAAACATTCCCCATGGCATAAGGAAAGCATTGTGGTCCTCTTGTCATTGATGAACCACTAAAACATGTTAAATTTGTTGGAATCCATCTCCCTGACCTCTCTGTGGGCTTAGTTTCCCCATCTGGATGTAAAGGTCTGGGCTACATGATCTCTAAGGTATTTTTGACTCTGAAATTTGATTAGTTCAGTTTATCATTCTACGGTGATTGGTTCTTATGTGTCTGGTAATAGCAATTCTTTTGCTCCTTTTAGGTTACTATTTTAACATTTTTGGGATGCATGGGGTATATACATTCCTTGGGAATCTGATGAAAGTTATGAAAACTTTCTTTCCAGAAAAAATGCATTAGCATGTACTTAAAAATTCTAAGGTTTGGGCCAGGGATTTAGCTCAGTGGCATAAGCACCTGCCTGGCAAGTGCGAGGTCTTGAGTTCAATCCCTGGTACAAGAAAAAAATTCTAAAATTTGTAACTCCTAAAACCCATGATCTCTGGGGCATGAAGAAATATGTGTTTTAATTTTATTTCTTACCCTGGTATTTTCCTTATTTTTAAACTTGCAAGCTATCCTAAATACTTCTTTTGCACTTATCTCAACTTCTTGTTTTAAACAGACTTAAAACAGCAAACAGTGGGGAAAAAATCCAATGGATATTCAGATATTCTGCAACTAAATTCTCCATCTGTCACACTTTCTATCTTTCCCTTCTCCTCTTTCTTTCCTTCCTCATCATTTTCTTTCCAGTCTTATCTTCCTCCCTTCTTGCCTTTATCATCCTTGTCACCTCCACTATCCTTCCTTCTTCTTTTCTTCACTCTTTTATTTAACTTTCTCTTTCTCATATTTGAAAATAAGTTGCAGAGATCCCCTAAGTACTTTTCACATGTAGCTCGGCTACAAATTTGAATGGAGACGTAAGTATCTGTCTTTGGAAAGTCCTCATGGAAAAGACTGAATGCCTTTTGGGACTACTCAGCCGTCAGATCCAATCTCACCTGACTGCTCTGTCATGTGTTGGTGACATCCACTGCACACAGATGAGGTCACATTCACCAAGTGTGCACTGCGCTCCTCCTGTACAGGAAGCCTTAGACTGAGGCGGAATCTCTGAGGGTGTATGATACCCAGCCTCTTTCCTTTCCTTTTTATTTTCTGGTGGTGTCACGTGACAAGGACACAAAAAATTGCAGTGGAGCGCTAAACAAGTTGTGATCACATGAGAGTCATAGATAAGGTGCTGAGGGCAAGGGTGAAAGATCACACTTGTACTAGAGTCAGGGTCTGGAACTGGCATTACAGAAGGGTCACATTTATTCTTGAAGAATGGGCACTTAGGTGTAGGGTACAGTATGATCAATGATGTGGAGCTGTTCTGAACAGAGTAAGTATTAGCAATGATGAATACAGATCTTCTTGGGACTTGTCTGGGTGCTGCATTTTTGTCTCCTCTGACCTATCCCTAAATGAATCTATTGCTTCCCACCCAGCACCCTAAGAATTTTGGGGTATCCTTAAGAGCACCTGGCACTCCTGAGCTTTTCTTCCCTGTAATCAGGAGAAAGGGAGAAGTTCTTTCAGTATATGTGACACTTGAATGAAAAGCAGCTTATCTTCCTCTCCCCATCCTAGAATTCTGGCAGTGTGGGCCAGGGTTCACCTGTTTTGAAATCCACTGAAAGAAAAGGAGAACCTGTGATTTTCTGATGAGCCACAAGAGGGGGAAGTGTGAACACGAATCAAAAAAAGGGGGAAAAAAAAAAGCCAACAAAACCCAGCTGGGAAGTGAACAGCTTTTCCGGGCCCTCATTCCTGATGCCAGGCTAGCAGTTTCAATCTGTTATGTTTCTCCATCTCTGTCTCTCTCCCTCCTCTCTCGAACACTGTTCTTTCTCTGCCCCCCTCTCGCTTTGTCTCTCACTTTCCCTCTGGAATTTCTCTGGGAAGAAATGCAAATTCACTTTGCTCCTTCTAGGTTCAAAAATCAATTACACAATTCCTAGATGGGGGACGTCCAAGATCTGAGGGGTTTAACTCTAATCTTAGTATCAGTTGATGAGAAATTTTAGAAGCTAAATTCTTCTCTTTTCACAAAACCAAACCAGAAAAGCCTGCATGTAAACCAGTATTGATTTGGACACGGAATAATCACAGCGAGCATTTGCGTAAGATTCTCCTCGTGCCAAGTGCTGTCTGCGTGCTTTCTGTGGGTTGTCCTGTGCATTCTCCAGCTGCCCTAGGATTAGCTCCATTTAACAGATGAGGGAGCTCAGGCCCAGAGAGGTCAAAAGGCTAGGTCAGCATCACACAGCCAGTGTTGAAGTTGTTCTTAAAGTAGGTAGGCTGGTTTGAGGCTGTTTTTTTTACCTCTCCATTGAGCTTGATTTTAACATTAATGACTGTAGAGTGTTCAGAACAGTGAAGGTGATGGCTTGTTACAGACTCCTACAGTCAAATCAAATCTGGATGCTGTGCTGGGCTCATGGGGACGTTTCTTAAGAAATCTCAGTGACACCCAGAGCTTCCCTGATGAAGGTGACAAGGGTGATGAAAATCAGGTCATATGATGATGAGGATGACCTGATTTCCCAGGGCACTAGGGGGTTTAGTTTGGCCAAAAGAAAACCAGAGAATGGAGTCCTGAGAAAGTTGTCCTTAAATATTTGTAGGGACACTGAGACCTCTCTCTGTCTCCAGAGATTCAGCACCTTTCTTCTGGGCAGGAGGACCATCTCTGGCTTATTTGAGTCCAGGCTTTCTGATCCAGTCCTAGACAGTCAGGAATTCCATGTGTTGGGAGAGTCCTAAACTGCTATCATTTGCATTCCATGTGCCTCCCACTAGAGTGTCCAATAAAGGAGGACTGATTCCCCCAGTCTGTGGGTTACACCTGTGAGTATCAATGATTGGATGCAATGTGAGAGATCCTTGTGTGTCACTGAAGACACCCCAGGATTCTCTTTTTAGTAAAAATAATGCTGCAGTATTAAAAACACAATTCATGTTCAATATAGAAAAGTTAGAAATTACAATAAAATAGTGACAAATATTTTACCCTGTCAAACCACCCTGAAAAAAGAAAGTGTTTACATTGTATCTTTTCCAGATCCTTTTTTTCTTCTGTGCATATATTCTTCACACCCTTCTTAGTGGTCCTGAAAGGAGTCATTCCTGGAAGAGCCACAAAGAAAACTCAGGGAAATGTCACATTCCATTATGAAGCATAAGCCAGAGCTTCCTTCTGCCTCAGAAGAACATCTCTAATGGAAATATTTCAAAAACCATTCTGGCAAAGAACAGTGATGTGATTTCTCCAGGGCCACCTCTGAAGGATTGCTTAGACAGAGGATACCGAGTGTGGAGCATTCAGACTGTATAATACCATGGGCAGGGAGAGAGGAGAGTTCTGTGCCTAAGATCATGTCAGCCAGGTCCTGAGTCTGCTACCTTATTCATTTCTTTGCATATTCAGAAAATAGCTGAGTGCCTACAATGTGGAGGATGAAATGGTGAGCACAAAGGCCATGGATGAATCCTACTCTGAGAGAGAAAATAGTCTCAAGGGAGGGCCTGAGAGTAACTGGTGACAGGAATGACCTGAGACTATGATAGAGGACTTGGTGTAGGCCCAGATAAGGGTGAGCATGTAGAGAAAAGCTTGACCTAAGGAAAGAGGGTAGGACTGAAGTCAAAAGGGTGAAATGGAGTTAGGTGAGGGGAAATGGAAAAGGAAAATCATTCCAAGGAAAATCATTCCATAAAGAAGGTACAAGTAGGCACAAAAGTGTTTAGCTAAAGTATACACAGCATATTCATAAAAGAGAAAAGCGACGGAGGGCAGAGAGGAAATGGGGAATAGCATGGCAAATAAGTCAAGGGACATGAAAAATAATGAAATATTGCACAGGTAATAACATGAGTGAATAGCACAGAGTTCACCTTGGGTTAAAGGACCCAGATATAACAGTACATGGAGAATATGATTCTTTTATATTAAGGTGAAGGTCAGGCAAAAATGAATCTATGGTGACAGAAGTCAGTGTAGTGGTTATTTCTGAGGAGGCTGGTATTCACGGGGAAGGGGAATGAAAGGACCTTTAGGATGCCAGAAAATACCTGTTTTTCTGCTGTAATGATACAAGTATTGTATGTAAAATTTAATCAAGTTGTACACTTAATGTTAGTGCACATTATATCCTTTAACTCAGGCAAGAAATACACTATAACATTTAAAAATGTTTAAGAAGCTACTCACAATGAGGTCCTCAGGGCTGACGCTGCCTTGGAAACTGTTTGTTAGGGGTCACTTTCAGAATCCTAACCTTTGAATGGATTGTTTTACTGGGAATTCTTGTATAAGATACCAGCTGAATTTAGCAGTGTACTTGGTGAGAGCTCATAGATCTAGGAGAAAGATGATGGCATCTTGGATTATGATGGAGAAGTGAGAAATGAGAAAAGGTAGGGAAGAGCCCTGTGGAGTTTTGTTTTGAAAGATTTTACAAGATTAGGAAGTGAAGACAGAAAGTGTTGATTGCTGTGGTCTGAATGTTTGAGATTCCCTCTCCCTGCAGTTAATGTTGGGATCCTAACCTCCAAGGTGCTTGTATTAAAAGATGAGACCTTTGGGAGATGATTAGATCCTGGGCTCTGCACTTATAAATTACTGTTCTTACAAAAGAGGCTCATACAGTGTTGCCTTATTCCTTCCCCCATCCACAAAGTAGGCTTTGACCAGGCACTGATTCTCTCATTGCTTTGATCTTGAATTTCCCAGGCTCCACAGGAATTAGAAATACATTACTATTATTTAGAGTCAAATAGTATAGGATAATTTTTCTGCATGGATAAAGACAATGACATAACACAGCCGCAGTCACACAGTTTTTAGGGGTTAGGCTATTCCAATCCATCCTATAATGGTTGATACACTGTGTCAATTTGAGAAGTTTAGAAGTTTAATGAAGTGACTCAGCAGGGATCCAGGGTCCTTACTTTGTAAACATCCTTATCCTGTGAAAGAGGTGCGCAGGGAGATACTGTGAGTGCTACATTTGACTTAGAGGGTGGTAGTCTGCTTACAATATAAGGGAGAAAAGAGGCTTGCTCTCCCCACATTTTTGCTCTTGCTGCTTTTGCTGCCTTCTGTTGCTTTTTGCTGCCTTGAACTGTTGCTCCTGTGCCATGCCACCCTGCCTTGGGGCCTGCTGATTATGGACTGAAACCTCCACAAAGTGTGAGCTAAATAAACTTTTCCTTCCTTAATTTTGGGTATCTGGTATTTTGTCCCAGCAATGAAAGAAAAGTAACCGAGACACATCCTTTCTTTGTAAAGAAATGAAGGCATAATTTGAATAACTTTACATTTTTTTCTACAGAAAAAGAGTTGCTGGGAACAAATTTCCAAAGAAGATTCAATCACTTGTTTTGCTTTGAAACTCAGAACTCTGTATCTCCCCAGTATCCAGATAACAACCCTCCATTAGAGAATCTTAACTCTGGAGCAGGTACCCCTCAACTCTTCATGATTTTTCTCATGGGAGCATCCATGCAATCCTCTAAGGTAAGTATTATTAATATATTCATTCATTGGTTGAGGAAAATTAATCATAAAAAGGTGAAATGATCTTTCTGGGGTCACAAGGAATTTGAATTAATAAAGATTTGAATTTATGGGTCTAATATCATGGCTCGTGTTTTCAGTTACTATTTATACGAAGTCTCTTTGGTTCCTGGAATATGTCCCTTTCCATGAGGAAGCAGTGACAGACTTTGAGCCATTTAAGGATTTCTCTGCTGTTGAATACCTATTGAAAAAAGTAGCTCTGGGCTGAGAGAGATTGCAGAAAGAAATTCCTTATACAGTGCTTCTGAGGCTGTCAAAGTAACTCCAATCTACGCTTCCAAATACCATCTCTCCTAGCACCTGGCCCTTCTCTTGCAGCGAATAAATAGCAACACTCCCTTGGGTCAGTTGTGTAGGGCAGCAGAAGGGGTTTTACTGGGGACTATCCTACCCAGGGACAGATGGGCTATATGGAAAGTGTGGCTGCTTGTTCATACATCACCAAGAAGTCATCTAAGCCCACAGGACTTGAGAGTTGAACCAGGACTGGTTGAGTCCTAGATCTCAGCACAGAATTCCTATGAGTTCATTGCAGCTATTTAATCTCTTAATAGCTCATTTTGGACTCTAACATGGAAGAAGAAAGGCAACAGTATTTGGGTCTATAAACCTAAGCCTACAGCCTATCCACTCACTCCGATTAGAGGCATAGATCACATGGACTTTGAAAGACAGCTTTTTAGAGCTTCAGCGTCCTGAGTTCTAACACAGCATAGTCATGCCTTAACGGTGCCGTTGTTGCTTTTCAGATCATATACATGTAAATGCCACATTGCAGCTGCTCCGTGCCTTCTTTGTTCCTCTCTTCCCCACTACACTGGCTTTATTTATTCTTTTTCTTATTGTCTTCTAATTCCTTTTGGGATTCAAAAGCTGTCCTCAATGTAGTGGTCCTGGGTATGTGCTCTTGGGCCTGAAGATATGTGTAGGATGACCCTGAGGAGTGCAAGGAAAGTAGTGTGGGCCGTTCCGATGTGATTCCTTCTCCAACTCTGATTGTACCTGTCGACCATGGTGGATGAGTATGAATAAACTGTGACAAATTTCCTAAGGATATTTGGAGAAGAGAGCGTCATGAGACAAGAAAATAGCAAGGGGGAAGCCTCTCTAGGAATGAGACTTCCTCCTCTGTGGGGCAGCTCATACAGTGAGCATGGTGAGGCTCTGCTTGAATAGGAGAAACCAGTGGTCCTTGTTCTTGTTCCTGATAAGGTCCCATAGGCATGACCAGAGCGACTGCCAGTTCCAAGACAACACATATCATGGTGCCATGCCTGATTCCCATCTGCTTTAGCCTGTGATGAATACCCATTGAAAGAAGAAGCTCTGGGCTGCTTAAACAGGTGCCTGGGGTAACATGTCAGGTACTTTGGCTCAGTTTTACCTCTAGAGAGAGCTGGAACCATAGTAGATAGAAGAAGCCTCCTCAAGCTGTCTGGACACAGCAGCAGAAGAAAACTAGTTCTCTCTTTCATAATGGCAAAAGATTGGCTCGGTAATTGTGTAAGGCTCTTGGTATTTTTGAGTTGTACAAAGGGTTGATGTTTATAATATTGCTGCCAGTGAGTAAGTCACTGTAACTTGTTTCTAAAAGGTTTGAAAAGTGGTGGGAAAAGAAGCCTCAAACATTTAGGATGTAAACTTTTGGGCTAACCTGATGAGCTGCTGTTTGTTTCCATGGAAAGGTTTGCTATGATAAAAAGAGGGAAAAATCATAATATTTGATTGTTTTAAGAGGCTGGAATTAGTTTGTGAAGGAATTAGTTTGAGAGGACAGCAGGAGGTGAGGGATGGAGACAGAGCACAACTTTCTGCAGCTGAATAGTGTATTTCTGACCTAATGAGGCTTGGGGACTTGGAGGCAGGATGTTGAGATGTGTGTGCACAATAGCTGAGAAATTCTTGCTGGTTCCTGAGTTCATGGAGGAATTTGATCAACAGGAAGTGACTTTTCTGTGCTGACTTCTTCCTGCTGTGTATGGCTGGTGGTGAATGCAGTGTTAGTGAATCTTCTTTGAACTCCGATCTGAAAGTTTACAGCGCGGGTAATTAGGAAGGACAGGAAGTCCCACCTCAAACTTAATTTGTTCTTCCCTCTGCATTACAGCAAGGTTACTGCATTAGCAGAGGGGACTAACGTCTCATGGGTTTTCAAACTCCTACATCCTGGTGTAGTCTTTAAGTTTCCCACAGACTAGTACTGAGGACATAAAGAGTAATAAAAACGTGAGAAGTGATTTATTGTGATAGAAGCATAATCAAAGAACTGTGGGGTTCCAGAAAAAGTAGCACCTGTGTCTTGAGGTCTGGGGACAACTTCACAGAAGATGTGATGCTTAATGGGGGTTTTAAAGAATCAGTATGAGTTTGGAAGTCAAAGAATGTGGGAAAGAGCAACCTACTAGACAGGAAAACAGGAGACAGTGTGACGTTCTGAGTAATAAGGAACAGTGGAGCGGGAGATAAAGTGGGTGACAGGAAGTACTTCCAGAAAGGTGTCTGAGGGCTGAACTAAAGCGAAGAGCTTTAAATACCATGTTGATGAGCTTCAAAGTATATCTGTGAAGAGGGGGAAATTGGCAGAATTTTTGCTTACCAAACTTTAATACTTTTATTACATGAGTAATAATAATTTTAAGAATTCAGTAATTCAGATAAACAAAAGATTACTCTTAACCATACCCAATCAAGATAACCACTCATGCCAGTTTAATACATATCTTTTCATAATTTATTTTTCTTTTCTTTTTGTCCATCTATAAGGGATTTTTGTCTTAAATAAAATCATATATATAATAATGTATATCTTATTACTTATCCAGATTGTTTTTTAACAGGTGAAAGTCATTTTTTCATTGTCAACAAATGTATTTCATGTTCTTACACATTTTTTTTTTGTTATATGCTACTTTATTCATTGGACACACATCTAGACATCTAGAGTTTATTTAACCATCTTCTATTGTTGTCGATTTGGGTGATTTTCAATTTTCTCCATTGTAAAAAATGCTGTAACAAAAATCTTTGCAAGTATGTACTTGCAGGATATTCTGATTGTTTCCTTTGGTTAAATCTATAGAAATGTAACTGGCAACTTTTTAGAAGTTTTGGATATTTAAATAACTAGGAAAGATCTTAACCAAGAAAACATCCGTAAGATTTTTATGTGGAAAGACCATTTGTGCTGGTGGATGTGAGGACAGGTCAAAGAGAAAGCTGCTATAGAATCTATGTGAGGCACAATGAAGACTGGAAGAAGAGAAATTTAGGAAATAAAATCAGCAGATGTATTTGTAATTTGATGTGAGTGATGGACTCAGGGAGTGTAAGTGCAAATTTTTAAAAGCAAATTTTTAAGTGGGCAGGAGAATCTCCTTTGTAAAATGTTGAAAGAGAAAGTTAATGTCCAGCTGTGTTATGCGCTGTGTCCTCCACCCCCAGATTCATAGGTTGAATTCCTAATCCAGTACTTCAGGATGTGCCGTGTTTGGTTTAAGGGTCTTTAAAGAGGACATTAAATTAAAGTGAGGTCATTAGCATGAAGCCTAATTCAGTGTAACTGGTGTCCTCTACAAGAAGAAATTCATATCCAGATGGCTTCAGAAAGAGACCACGTGAAGACATGAGGGAAAGAGGGTTAACAGTCTGCCATCTTGATCTCCTACTTCTAGTCTCCAGGATTATGAGGAAATATTTCTTTATTGTTAAATATACCCAATATATGTTATTTGTTAGGGTAATCCACGCAAACCAATGCACTAGAAAACCAGAGGCAGGCAGCAGGGTTGTGATTTTAAGAGTGTTTTTTGAATCCTCTTTCTACACTTTCTACTGAGCCAGTAATGAGTTTGTAATACTTCTGCAGAAAAGGAGCTCCATAGTATAATCAAACTCTGTTTGCTAAAGTTACAAAAATAGTACAACTAATCAAATCAAAATGGTGTTATCCAAGGAATTCCCATCAATTTTCTAACCATTTATCAGATAACTCTCTCATTTGATTAAAACTTTTTCTTTTTTTTTATGAGCAATTGATCTTTGTAAATTTTCTGTGTGTTCCCAAGGTTAAGTGTTTCAGTGTATAATTATCCTACATTGTGTTTGTAAACCTCCAACAAGCTGCCCTCCATTCTTTGTGGACAATTTCAGCACTGAGTTTGTTTACCTATGATTATTAACATATTTAAATGCAACTGCAGATTCCGATGTTTAATTTTGAGTTGATATGTTGAGATGTTTCAAGAGGAAATTAATGTAGTGGATAAAATAATTTCTATAATTTTCAGGCACTTTAATAGTGTGTGCAAGGGAACAGCAAGAGTGTTTTTTGCTCATGGAGATTATTAGAAACTTACTTAACTCTCACTGAGCATTTCTACTAAAACAGTCTCTACAATATTATCAGCTTGGAAAATTATATAATTTCAAATGAAATCAACACATGACATTTTCCTTGCATGATGACTCCTTTGAGGTAGTCATGAGCAGGTTGGACATCATGGCTCCTGAAAGAGGGTCATAAGACTTTGTCATTTCAGAAGAATGCAACTATCTCTTAAGGAAGATTAGCCTTTACCCAAAGTTGATGGGGCAATACCTTGACTATATCCAAGCTGGAAAACCCTATACTTTGAGTCAAATTTAACCAGTCTGGGAATGGAAAAAGCATCCTCATTAAACTTCTCCTCATTGTCCATACAGCCCTGGGGCTAGGAAAGATCCATTTTTTTATGCTGAGGATATCAGCCTCTGTAGGTTGGTTCCATCTTCCATCTACTAATATTTTCTAAGTACCTTGTCTGTGCTGGGTTCTATTTTAAGCTATCTATATCTGTATCTATATTTATATCTATATCTATATCTATATCTCTATAACTATATCTATGTCTATATCTATATCTATGTCTTTATCTATATATCTATATACATCTTAGATAGAAATATCTATATCCTAGTTAGACATACATATATACATCCTATCTATATATATCCTGGACACAGGATATACATCCTATCTATACACATCCTCTTCTCAAAGATCTCATGATATTACCATTACCTTTATCTCCAGTTATTCTTTGCAAAACAGGAGGGCTGAATGATATGCTGTTGAAAGGATGTTTCCCAGTCAAATAAACATGAAATATTTAAGATATGATGTACGTTCTATTCCTTGCTAGGAGTCACATTGCATAACAACATACTAAAAGTTATCCTGCAAAGGCACTTTTAAAAAACAACTTTTAGATAAAATATCTAGCAACTTCCCAAGGAATGTAGTCAAGAAAATGCTGAGATAATGATGCCTCCCAGTCCTGGGATTTTGGGTGCCCCCAGTCCCCCTGGAAACTGCCACAGTTTTCACCTGATCTTTTTCCCAGTGTTGTTGGGTACCCAATTTACACAGCAAGTGTTTATATAATCAAAACTTTTTACAATTCTCCCAAGGGCCTCTTTGAATTCTTTTTCAGTTATGAGAGATTTTATTGTTTTCAATATTGCTTACAGTAAGTGTGTCACTAGCTGAGAATCTTTGGCTAAGCTGAGATTATACAGTAATAGAATCAAATTCAGTTCCAGGGATTCATTGTTCGCTTTGTTGGTTGGGTTTTCGACTTAGGTTTCTGAGGACAATTACAATCCTATTGGTTTTAACCTTTCACTAAATGGTAGATTCCCTGAAAACTGAGGTAGAGGTTTCTTTTCTGTGTGTTTGCTTACCTGCTTATGGTTAAATCCTCTTCTTACACTATGCCAACTAGAAAAGTTTCTGTATATGGTGCCAAGACTGAGTATCTTAAGGCTGCTTGTTAGTAGCTCCTACTCAGATGAATGTTAGGTAAACATTAATCAGAGCACCTTGATCTTCAAGTTTAGATATCCTACTAGTCTCTACCAAAGAGTAGGCCAAAGAAAGCTCTAGAAACTCCTAGATCTGGCCAGTTCTCCATATTCTCAGCCTCTGTATGATGCAGGAGTGTTATTTTCTGTTGTGTTTCTTGAATGGAGCCCCATTCCTACTCCATCACTATCCATTCCCTCAAACTGGATGTAAGTCACTTGGGTAAGGAAAATCTGAGCTCTACACTAAGATCATTGGAAGAAGATTAAGGGGCAGAAATGAGATTCTGAAAAACTTAGAAAATAATAATAATGAAAGCATGGTAAATATCAAGGCTGCTCTTCCTTATCCTTCCACCAATTTATGATTCTGAAATGGCTGTCTTAGCACAGATGAGAAACTAATAAGACTGAGACCCTTCCTGCAAACTTCATAGGAGCCTCCACTCAGTGAGCTGGATCTGTCTCTTCCCAAACTGAGCAGAACTGTTTTTTGAATAGGTATGTCCTTGGATCTCTTTGTTGCTCCAAGTATAATCGCAAATGACATCATTATTCATTATTCGTTCAATATGTCTCACGGGAGAAAAAACAATGAAGAAAATGTCATTTCTTCTCCCTGCAGTCTCAGTGTCCAGTGGCAGAAGCAGATGCTCCAATAGGTTGTTGCAATAAATGTGCAAAATGTTCATTGGGCATAGAGGAAGGTGCCTCCTGCAACCTGAATGTGAGGTTAGACTTGGTATCTGCTTTAACTGAGCTACAAAGTACAGCTCCACAGAACTCCTCTGCAAAAAGGCGAATAATAAAGAGTTTAGACTGTGAGGCTATGCAGTTGGTGTGACAAATGGTTACTCTGCCAGTGTAGCAAAAAAACAGTCATGGATGATATTTAACAAATGACCCTGGCTGTGCTTCAAGGAAACTTTAAGAAAACAGGCAGAGATTTGGCCTGAGGGTGGTAGTTTGCTGACATTTGTCTTAACAAACAACTATTTAGAGCCATGTAGCAAGCACAGTACACAAAAGCACACACATACACTCTTCTAATCTTCACAATAACCATATGATATAGTTACTATAAATTTCCATTTTTTAGCTGGGAACTCAAAGGATTGACAGGTGAAGAAAGTTTCCCTACATTAAAGAGCTGGCAAGAGGTAGAACTGGGATTCAAACTCTGGGTTCAACCAAGGGCCTATAGTCTTAGTGGTTATTCTACAACCAACATTTTAGGGGTTGGCCCTCTGAGGCAGACAGCGCAGCATAAATAAAGGCATACAAGCAAAAGACTTTGATATGTGCACAGAGGGGAAATAAGTGGGAAGCAGACAATGGCAAGAAATGAGATAAACAGGGGCCAGATTGAGAGGGACTTGTGATTCCACACTGAAGAGTAAGAGCTATTAGATACACAAGGCAGTGTCATCCCCAGATCAATGAAGAGGCAGTGCATTTTTCAGAGAGTTGATCTTTTCCCCTGTTCCTTGGAGCAATGCATCCAGGAGTGAGGTAGGAGCTGGGGCCAGTTTCCTGTAGAAACTGAGAAAGGAACCAGAAGGAAAGGATTTTAGTGGATGCTGCTATTCCTAGGGGCCAGCCCTGGTGGGGACAGCCCAACCCAAACAGCTCTTGAAGTGTATGTGGGGGCAGTCTAAATGCTGTTTTCCAGCCTCCCTCCTGGGTTGCCCGCCTGTTTGGCTTGGCAGAGATGGAGTATCTCGGTTAGCATATCACACCTAAATTCCTCTGCCAGAAGCAAAATTTCATAGTCATCAGAGCCCCACAGCTGGGGAGAGTTTATAAATTCTCATACTTATTAGACATAAGCCACAAGACTGATTATTGAGAGTTTTTTTTTTAAATTAAAGCTGCAGCCCACCCACATCTACAACATTACCTTACCAAGTAAGTTATTTCTCTTACCATCTTTTTAACAGGCGACAGTCACCCTGGCCTTTTACCTTGGGTCCAGGGGCGTGCTTTGCTGGAAGTAAAGGTGTGCAGTTTGGAAGGGATCAGTCATCTTCAGGCCAGGGTTGGCTAGTAGTTGGCTGAGATGATACTAGAGGCTCAGCTAACAGGCTCAAATTGGTCCCTAACCAAGTCCAACTTGAGAGCTGCTCACTTCCCTGGGCTGCCAATTTCCTTTTCAGAGAGACAGAGCTGTTGGGAAGAATCATGGGTTGCCTATACAAATGGCTCTACACTGGTTAAGGGCAGGAACACAGACCCACTCAGAGTCCATCTGAACATGTTACCTGCTGCATCCTGGAAGATATTTGGTTCACTTGTCTCTGGGTTTCCTGGTTCCAAGGGCTCTGCCTAGCTTTGGAGAACTCTGTAGAGACTGGAGGTTTATTTGATGCCAGTATTGCTGGTTGTCAGCTCCTCTTGCACTTGATGTGCTTCAGAGGACTTGTCGTATGCAAGGGCCAGAAGACAGCTCTGTGTGAGAGCCCAGCAGGCATTGTAATCCCCCATTTTTCAGATGAAAGGAAATTCCCATTGTGTAGTTTTGAGGGCAGTCTCCATTTGGCAGATGAAGAAACAAAATTCAGAGTAGTCAAGCAACTTGCTCAAGGTTCCGCTGCTGCTGGTTCATTGTGGACATGAGAATAGACTCCAAATTTCTGGGCTATGGTCTAGGCTTTATGTCTTTGATGTTTCTCTCTCTTGACAATAGACAGAATTATAAATTTCTGGGAAAGTGTGTTCTGGTTAAATGGACTCTGGTCTTGGCTTGAAGCTGGGGGCTACAATGAAGAGATGTGTTGCTGGGACACAGAGTGGCCTCTGGGGAGGAGGTGTCACTAGAGGTCAGAGTACATGGGTATGTAGAGGAGTAAAGAGATGGGGAATGTTGCCAGGCAACTAATCCCACACTGCCCCAGTTACCTAGGTGATGGTAGAGTGAAGAGGGTCTGGATGATAGTAGGAGTGGGTACTAATTCCAAAACCTTCACTGTGTTCGTGTGTGTGTGTGTGTGTGTGTGTGTGAGGGGTCAAAATTATGTCTTTTTCTGATTATTTTTCTCTAGTTTTATGGTCTTTGGAGTGGAACCAGGATGCCTCCTTCCTCCAGTTAACATCTTCATTTCCTTTAGAGCAGCGATGAATCTGCTGGTAGATTTTTTCCAGATTACTTCATGTTTGCTTCAGATTTAGGGCCCAACCAACATAAAGTAAATGAACACTTATTGACTTCCTGGTAAGAGGGAAACCTATTTTGTACCCTCATATTCATTAACTCATCTAATCTGTCTCAGGCTGACTAGTGAGCCAATTGTGTGCTTCTCATCCCAATTGGGCATTCAGTGGTACCATACTGGTACTTGAAGTTTGCTGTCATGAGAATATTTACACTGTGCCATCCAGTAAACATGCGAAATGAGGGCTTTGTTGGTGTTGTTGAGAAATTTGGTTGTTAAACATGTACTGACACGTCACTGCAGTCCTCTCCACAACTAAATGTGGAAAGTGTTGCTATTTTCACTCTATAGATAAAAATGGAGACTCTGCGAGCAAAATCAATTTATTCCATGGCCTTCACCTATGTCTTAGTTCCTTTTCTCATTGCTGAGACAAAATACATGACAACAAAAGTTAAAGGAGGAAAGGTTTATTTAGTTCACAGCTTGTAGAGGTTTCAGTCCATAGTCTTATGACTCCAAGACAGGGTATCTTGATAGAGGGGCATCTCAGAGGAGAAACAGTTCATGGCAGGTGGAAGACAGCAAAAGAAAGCAAGCAAGGGACCTTAGAGCTTTTTTCTATCCCTTGTATACTCTATCTAGGCTAATTGGATTAGGGCAGTGCCAAACGAATCATTAGACTGATGTAGTAATCACATACCCTTAAACCCAGAATTGTACTATGAATCAATCACACATTCTAGATCCAGCCACCTCTGAAAAAGCCTCACTTATGACCCCGTGAGGCTTTGGAGGGACATCTAAACACAAGCCATAACTATTTGTCAATCTGATCTGAAAGCCTTTTCTCTTTTCATGCTGCTCCACTATTGGTCCAGATAATTCTTGAATAGTATGTGTCAATGTTTAGAGTTTGGGGAAAGTCATGAACACAAGAAATACACAATTTTTATGGTACTTTAAAATGCTTCAAATATTTTCATGCTCATTCCATGATTTGACTTTATAACTGTCTTGTGAAGTGTCACGTTCCTCCTGAAGTTGAAGAAATTGAGACTTAGGGAAGTTAAATAATTGTCCCATGGTCAAAACAGGAATAAACTGTGAATTTGAGACTGAAACTTAAGAGGTCTTTTCATTGTAAAATGTGCCTCAAACCTTGACAAAATAAGGCCAACACGATCAGCACTTTGCCTAAACAGAATTCCAATTTTCTTTTTTTAGTTTCATACTAAGAACTTACTAGAAACAAAAGATATACATATATTAAAAACAAAAGGATCAGCCCATAGAAAAATCAGCCAAGTCTTTGCCTTTTTCTGGGTCCTTTGTAATGCGGGGGTTGGAACAATGACAAGAAAATAGGACTGGACAAGAGAGCTTGATATTTTGGCATCCTGATCCTGGGGTTCCCACCTCCCCTCTAAGTTCATTTACATTCCTGGACTATGAAAAATATTCTTAAAGAGATAATTTCTTTGAATAGCTCCCTCTTAGAAATATTCTAACCCACCATGTTCTCTACACTGACAAACATCAAAAATGAGACGTAGACATGGTTCCAAACTTACCAACTACCAAGTCTGAAATACAAAATTTTCTCTTTAACTCTGAGTAAAATGGAGAAGTACTTTAAAGAAAATCACCAAGTACTAGAAATTCTGTTTAACTGGGATTTCATTGGTCTTTATTGAACCGTAAGTCTTCATTGTACAATGGAAATAAACTGGACATAGAAAAGCTCTGAGCGGAGTCAAAATACACCAAACAGCTCTGGTGTGGGGCAATGCTGACATTGGGCAGAACACTTTGGCTTCTCTGAACCCCAGTTTCTGTCTCTATATGTGAAATTGAATAAAATAGGCTGCATCTAGTTGTTTTTAGAATTCAATTAAATGGGGTAACTGATGCGAAAGTGCACAGTGGGTATCTAAAAAATGTGTTCAATAAAAGTTTTCTCAATGAATAAGCCATTTCCTGGATTGCTCTTAAGGAGTCAATTCTTCACTGTTCTTTGTTGAAAAACCCTTTTGGCATGGCGTAAAAAGAGTTAATTTTGATTCAGCAATCCATCTGATTGTCCTCTTCTTTGCAAGCTTGTTTAGGGAATGAGGCCATTCGGCTGCCACCTCCCTGGTGGCATAGTGCCCAGCTGCTTTCTGTAGGCAATGGTGTGAAAAAGATTTTAATAGTCAGTCATGCCCTAGAGTGGGCATAGTTTGTAATTTTCCATGACTTACTATGCTCAGCTTCAATTACTCTTGATTGAATATATATATATTTAAATCACCTCATTAATAGTGGTGCTTGTGATTTTGTCTTCTATTTCGAATAGAAATCTACAATTTTTCATTTGATGATCTCCTAGCCAAGTGGGAAAAAGGCAGCAAGGATAAAATAGATCCGCAGAAATAGTTATGGAGAAAGTGGGCAGGAAAATGTCTTCTAAACTACTATCAGTGACACAAAGGAGTAACCACTTGTGCTATTAGACTATTCTCTTTTTTTCTTATTCTCTCCATCTTAGCTATTTGAGTCATCTTTTAGCCAATGAATTCCTTTCTTGGTACAAAATACAGTGGTACCTCAGTTCACAAGCTTCATTCTTTCCATGTTTCTGGTCACAACCAAATTGAACAAGAACTGAATCAATTTCAGTGGCTTGGTTGAATGTGGACCTTTTGGGGAAATTTGATTCAGTTGTGGTCCAGTTCAGTTTGCAACCAGAAACATGGAAAGTATTAAGCTCTTGAGCCAAGATACCATTGTAGTGAGCCCAAATGCTGGAAAGAAAAGAGATTCAGAAGGCTAATATGTGTGAAGTGCTTTAAACTGTGCCCTGCACACAGAAATCATTTCAATCAGATTCAGCCATAAGGATAACCACTTTGAAAATCAATGGATCTTGAAATGTTGATACTGTTTATCTTTTGGGCTTTCACTTTGTCACCTTTATGTTTCAAGATTCTCTATCCCTTTCCCAATTTACCCAGGTTCTGTAAATGCACTCCACATACTTTTCATGATCTCTTGCTCCCAGAAGAAGCTATGATGAACTTATTTACAGTGAAGCTTCAAGGATGGATATTGTTCTGGATGATCACTGGGTGAGGATACGGCTAGGATAGTGATGGTGAACCTTTTAGAGCTTTCAATGATAGAAACAGCCCATTGTGGCACATGTAGCATAGGTTCACCACCACTGGGCTAGTTAGAGGGCTCCGATAAATAGCAAAATCCATTAGAGTTTCAATCCCTGTTGTAGGAATTCATATCTGGGAAAAGTGATATTGAGCAAATGCTTATGAATAATCTATACGATTTTGTGGGCCATGATTAGGTGGCTACCTGGGCTGACTACGGACCAACAGGGAAGTAAGTGACACTACTCAAGGGCAGCTCCCAGTGCTACACTGTCTGGTGGCATTAGGACACAGTGAAATGACATATTCGTCTTCCAAGCTGCACCCATGACAGATGCCTTCCTAGTGTCCACTGCATGCTGGTAGAGGTTCCCTGTGTCCCTAGCAGAGCTTCAGAAACACGTAGTGCTTACCCAGTCCACATGTCTCCTGGACATTCAGTTGAAGACCTTTTGGTAGGGCTTTGTCTTTAGTTATTCAAATAAAATAAATTGCCAGAAAGCAGCAAGATGAATTTGCATTCCCAGTACTTCTTAGGTATAGCATGTCCATTCTGTAGGCTCATTATCCTTCATTCCTATATCAACACTGTGCTAGTGGGCTCAAAGCCACCAGCAGGCAGGACATGAGGTTACTTTGCTGCTGCAGGCTCAGGGTTGCCATGGATGCCTGCTGAGAGGTCTTGATGGGAACTTGGAAGTGAATTGCAACCAGGGTAGGCTGGGAACAACTGAATATGACAGCTGCAGACTCTGGTTGAAGGGTGTGTGCTGTAATGAGAAACATCCAGATTCTAAGATAGGAAGAATAAAGTTCAAATTCTGTATATTCTTATCTTGTGTGATCTCAACAAGTCCCTTTATTATTATGGATTTTAGTCTTACTTATCTGTGACATAGGAATAGCTGCCTCTGCCCTGGATATATCTAAGGGTTGTTCAAGCATTAGATGAGATCCTGGTCAGATGCTAGAATCAGGGGCAAACTGTTTCCTGGTCCGAGGTTTGAATCTTTCCAGCAGTTGCAGGGAATCATCTGAGAGTGGCTGAACAGCAGGAGGGAGAAGAATTAGACTGGTTGCTTTTCTTACTCCTTGTTGGTGAACCTGGGCAGAAAAGCTTTCAGAGCAAGTCTGCCCTGTTCCCAGGTGATATTTGCAAAGATGGGCCCCTAGGGCTGAGTATAAGACCAGATTGTGGTGGGGAAATTGATAAGAATTGCAACTGACAGGTCACAGATTTAAACATTTATTGACTCCAGCTAACTATGCATACTTATTCCAGTGCTACATACACGTACTTTGATCTCTCACACACACTCTCTCAAGATGTCACAAATGCTTGGATGTTACACACATTCAGCCTGTTACACAAACACACCCATGCAGATGTTATACATAATTTCTCAAATGTCACCCACACTCACTCAAATGTCCCAGGCACTCAGTCATGGTAGCAAATGCTGGTTTTGTTCAGCTTCACATTGTTTTAACTTTGATTTGGTTACCTGAGCCAAAGGCCACTCAAAGCAACTTAGTGAAAAAGTAGATTTGTTGGAAAGATCAAAGCTGTGTCACAGAACTCTAGATGGAATCCCCTCCAGGTCTTCTGGGTGAATCAAGAGCTGAGGTGTGACTTTTTCTCTCTTTTCTGGGAAAAAGTGGTAGCACAGACATCCTGGTTTCTGTGTTCTGCTTCTCTCTGAGTGGAGAGTTCATTGTTCTCTTTCTCCTCTGGCCAGTTTTCTTTTTTCTGCTTGTATTCAGCTCATCAAAGCTCTTTCTACAGGTTAATCTCTTATCTCTATAATATCATGACAGAGCTCATTTGTTTCTGTTCTCAAAGACTAATCTTTGGCCCCCCATTGGTCTTCCTTTTTAAATTTTTAATGTCAACTTCATGTGTTTTTTTTTTTTTTTAACATAAGACAAAACTTTTCTTCGCAGAGAACTGGAAAAATCTAGAAAACCTACCAAAAGAGAAATACATACAGTCTATAGTTATACCACTTAATTATAATAGTCACATGAGTTTTATTTATTTTCTTCTCATCTTTGTTTCTGTGTGGTTACATTTATTGTACGATAGTATGATTTAGAAATGACATTTTTGTATCTTTCACAGGAAGGGAGTTGAAGACATCCTTCTTTGCACTCCTGCATTCAGGTGAGCCAATTAAGCCTCTTGTGCCTTGAGATGAGCCCTGGTTCACCTTTGTCTCAGTCCAAGATGGAGGAATTGAGGGAGCATAAGGGAACTATGTTTGAAGAGGTTGGGGTGCACTGGCTCAGGCATGTGCCTTACTTTTATTCATCCATTGCAGACTCAGGAAGCAAGAGAGCCTTCATCACACTTAACTAGTGAGAGTCACTGCTGAGTTTTAGGTTTTCAGGAAACTCCCCATAATTATATGCCGCGGTTTGTGTTTGTAGTTTTTTTTTGAAGAGAGAGTCCAGATTTTCTCAGGTTCTTAAAGATCTCCATGATCTAGAAATTCCAGGAGTCCCTGCTCTGTCACTCCAACCTTCAGGGACTCTGCCAGTCCTAGCCCAGCCTCAGCTAGGAAGAACAACCAGCTTAACAAACCAGCTCATCCTTCTTCCCCCAGTTTTTTTTTTTTAACTTTTGTTTTCATTTTTGAGGCCTAGTGCACATTATTCTAAACTGTTAAAAGGGGTGAAAACCTTCCCACACAGAAGAAAATGGAATTGGTATGCAAAGTAGGCCTGGTCTTGAATAATTAATTCTGATTTGCATGTTCAGATGAGCCTGAGAGCTGCCCAGGCAGCTAGGAGGGAATTTAAAGGCAGGGAGGTGGTGGGTGGGGTATCCAAGGGGGGAAATTTGGTTTCCCTAGGAAGTTCCACTGCTTCTCAAGTCAATTCTCTTGCCTGCTGGCATTGTGAAACCCCTTGGCAGTGGGGAATCGAAGCCCAGGAAGGGAAAGTATCTTGCCCAAACTCACACAGCGAGTTAGAGACATGAAATATCATGCAGTGGTTAATAGTCAGGGACTCTTTGAGTACCAAGATTCTAAGCACAACATCAACCAAGTATGTGACCTCTGAAAGTTACTTAACCTCTGTAAGCTGTAGTTTCTTCATCTGTAAAATGGAGGCAATGTTAGTATCAACTTTATCGGCTAAATGTGAATGTTCACATTCCTGTGCCTGGTACTTGTAAGGATGGTAGAAGTGGAGATTGCCCCTTGGTGTCTCTCTTACTATCAAAATTGTCATCCTTCTCCTTATTGTCATCTTTAATGATGGAACTCTAATTAGAACCCAGATTTCCACATCAGCACAGATTGCATTCATCAAGGCAGTTTAGGATCTTTGGAGGGCTTCAGTGCCTTTCTTCTGCTAATTATCCTATCATACTATCTCTGAGTAACAAAAAATAATGCAATGATCATAACATATACCAAGTTGCTACTCTTTACAAGCATTTTTCCAAGCACTTGGCAGATATTCAGGCCCTTTTGGGGGTTGGATCCTAGGCCCCAGTGTTGAGAGTAGAGGAATG
Organism: Dasyprocta punctata; assembly: GCA_004363535.1. NCBI lineage: Eukaryota > Metazoa > Chordata > Mammalia > Rodentia > Dasyproctidae > Dasyprocta > Dasyprocta punctata. The sequence continues at coordinate 68,584 of RJWM01003518.1, read as the reverse complement.
GGCAGAATGGGACACTATTGGCAGGTCTGACAGGCAGCCTCACTGTGGAGAGGGCCAGTTGGATTATACTGGCATTCAGTGCCTCTGACCACTTCATAGTCTGAAAGTCTGAGGCCCACTGAAACTCACTGTGGAGAATGAAAACTACCAACAGGTCCCTTATGGGGGGCCCGTGTCTATTCTGGTTCTATTATCTGAATGAAAGGGGGGCCACATCTAAAATGGACTCAGTGATGGACCAGTGGATGGCATCTGGGGCAGGACAGATTTTAACTCAAGCTTAATGGTGTAGAACTCTCTTGCAAAAATAAAAGTCATCAGGGAGATGAATTCTTAGTCACCGAAAGTTTTTCAGCAGCGATCCCTGGGGATGTTGCAAAGAGATTACACAGGATGATGATGCCTGGGGTCCCCCGGTCCCTGAGAGTCTCTGGTTTGTAGCCCTGTGTTGCATGATGAGAATCTCTTGCTCTCAGGAGGAAAAGATCTAGTTCTGCTTTCAGGTTTCAGGAGCCTTCAGCTAGGGAGCTGGGTGTGCAGATAGCCAGGGCAAGAGACAGTCAACCTTCTTTTCTGTACTGTGTCCTAAAATTGGAAGAAGTTTCTCCAGATGTGACAGGCATAGCCGCATTTGGCCTGAGAGATCACTCTCAGAGGAAGTAGAATGCAATGGAAAGAATAGTGGAATTGGAGTTAGACTTCCTGCATTGCATCCCAGTAGGCATATGCACTACTTACAGTTCTGAGACTTTGGACAATTTGGTAAACTTCTCTGAACCTCAGATTCCCTGGGGTCATTTATTCATTTGATGCATCATAAAAAGTAGCGACAATGCTTGTCTGACTCCTGGCAACTGCACAGATGAATTCTATCATGTGCACCAATATGTGTATGATATGATTGTACTTACATACAAGATGGTTGTGCAGACTAGATGAGAGAGCACACTGGAAAACATAAATGTCAACTTCCTCTCCCTAAGACCCCTTGATGTGTTAGAGGTGTCTGGTATGTGTTTTCTGATTGTCAGTTTCAGCAACCTAAAATCCTTCTCCAAGCTATACTTTCAGAAGCCCCCGTTTGTGGCAATCTGAGAAGAGAGGCCAAACCAGTACCAAGAGACTGACAGAGGCTTCATGTAAGCACAAAGGGAAAAGAGCCTCTCAAACAGCTGGCATAGGCTGCTGATTGATAGGTGGAAATATTCTAAGCATTTGTATAGATCTCATATCTCTAGAACCCTGAAGATTCTACTAGGGTTCTACTTCTTGTCCTGGAAGAAGCATCAGGAAGTAGATTGAATGAGAAACTATGCCTTGTCCCTTATCATTCAACTTCTCTCTGCTTCTATTTCCTCATCTCTAAAGTGGGGGTAGTAAAATCTACTGCTGAAGGGATTCTCTGCGATGCTTGGTGGATGCTTCTGGCTTAATGTTTGGTTGGAACTCAGCATAGACTAGTAAATCTGAATCTGGGCAGTTGAACTTTCTGGTTGACCAGGGGCTAACCCTTTACACTTCAAACTTCAAAAGAATATTTAGCTACAGATCTCTGTATTTTGCTTTACCAGTCTTCTCTTGGTGACTTGAGATCATTATTATTATTATTATTATTTTTTTTTTTTTTTGCGGCACCAGGGATTGAACTCACAGCCTCGCGCCTGCCAGACAGGCACTTAAGCTGCTGAGCCAAACTCCCGGCCCTGGTTTTTTGAAGCAGGGTCGCACTATGTAGCCCAGGCCGGCCTCGAACTCACAATGCTCCGCCTACCTCAGCCTCCCGAGTGCTGGGATTAAAGGCGTGCGCCACCACGCCCGGCTTTGAGATCATTATTATGAACAGCTGCCACTGCCAAGCAAGGTCCCTGGAAGTGTGGCTAGGTCTATTTGACTCCTTGGTGAATGACTCCAGAATAAATGTCTGTCTCATCACTCCTGTCGATGCATTTGTGAATGGTAGCTTTTCTGTACAAATCAAATCAATTACCTCTCCTCTTTTTTAGGCTGGGAAAACAGCATCTAAGGATGTTGTAAAGAAAATGAGTTCCCACGTGTCTAAAGGGCTCCCCATTGGTAAACTACATGGGTTTGTGACAGGTCTTCCTGTTGTTTCAGATCTTCCTTATTTCCTTCCCTGTATCTGAAAGTGCTCCGGACATGTGTAGTGTAAGTTATGATCCTGTTCTCCTGCTGGAAAACAGGTTGTGGAATCTTACTTTGCTCTGACACTGCTTGTCTAAGAAGCTTAGGGGCAACTGAATAGCAGTGTTCACTCTTTGCCTTTCATCTTCCTTCTCCCTCTTTCTGTATTAGTGCCAGGATTTACTCTGCATGTGTGAACAATTCTGTGTGGCTGGAATACAACTAGGCTCTGAAATTACTGTAGCATGGTTGGCTTGCCTATATCTGACACTTTTACATTTAGGATACGATTACTTGAAAAATCCTGACTTGAAAATTCCTCGGCTACTGAGTTTGTGCTCAAAATCAGAGGACCAATCGATTTTCCATGGACCTCTGAGACCTTCTATGCTTCTGTACATTAAGCCACAGATAATAATGGGTATGTCCCCTTGCTGTGTGTCTTTTTCACCTGGTTCCTTTTGTCTGCTAACTTCTCCTTATTTTTAGGTCCTAGCTTAAGTGCCCACTTCCTCTTAAGAATTCTATTCTAATTTCTCTTAATTTATGCAGTATGCCCCAGGTATGCACACACACACACACACACACACACACGCACGCATGCACGCACACACACACACGCATGCACGCGCGCGCGCACACACACACACACACACACACTTACTTCTCCTTCTCTATCTTAGCACGTATTCTGCTTTACTGCAATTGGTTATTAATCAATATACAGAACTCCCTACCAGATCGCATTTCTCAAAGAGAGGTGCTTTCAAAGATTTCATAACTATTGCAATTCTACATTGCCTCATACATAGTAGATGCTTGATAAACATTGTTGAATGTGTCCAAGAAATGGTAACAGAAATCCAAACCTGCAGACGAAATCACTGTCATATATATAGGCACAAAGATTAGGCACATGCACAAAAAGGATGTATACATAGAGAGATGTGCTCGTACATTGTTACTCACATGCATCCATAGATCCATGTGCACTAGCAGGTACACATTCCTCCAGGTATAGAAACGAGCATACTCAGACACCTACCCGCACAAGGACTATTATGCACATCCCACAAGCAAAATAAACACACACTCACAGGCACCTCAAGGAAAGTAATTTCCTCTCACTTGTGTTCACAACCTGTGTATGCAAATTGGATTTTAAGAACGTTCTAATCCTTTGTTGACATTTATTAAGACAAAACAGAGGTGGGCAGACACAGTCTCTTGGCTGGGCAAACGTATCTGTGCTCCGATGTAATGTCAGAAACTGTTGATGCAGAATTAATGCTCACTTTTACGAGTTTATCTTATGTCATAGAGTTGAAAAAAATACTGGGTGTAAATATTCATCATATGGCTTAATTGGTTTGATGTACCGTAGCAACAAGCACAGCGCCAGACGCTTGCTAGGGAGGCCTCCGCGTTGTTTCAAAGTCTTTATTATTATGACAGCAAAGTCTTGTTCATTAAAGTTTCACAATCCATTTTCATTAGGTTGAAGCTGAGTCTGTAAATGAACAGTTGCTCTGAAAAATCAAGCCCTCACAGTTCTCGCTGGGGAGGCAGCGCGTCTGTATTAATTATCAGGACGCTGGTGTCGATCGACGATGTTAATTGCACTGATGGCTCGTTATTTGGGGAATTGCCATGCATTTCATGCAGGGATAATAAAAATGAATTTTTAAACAAAGAGACTTAAAATAATATCAAATCTGCAGAGAATACCAACATCAAAGGCATATCTCAAAGCTTTGAATTTTATCTTTGTGGTCCAAAATGTTAAAGAGGAGCCTGCAATGCAGTTGGTTCAAGTTTGCAGTGAAGGAAAACAAAACAAGAGTTAATTAACTGTTATTACAAACCTTTTCAACTTTAATTTGACTTTCAAATATTAGCATTTATCTATGAACTGTGCTTCTGGGTTTGACAAATTAGTTTTCACAGAACAAGTTTAATTAGGCGTCATTGTGCTTTTATGTCAGTTTTCAGAGCTCCAGACAATGAATGGATTAACTTATTAAAAGTCATCTGTTTAAAAGACTTTGTCGAATGGCAAATGGGTGGGCAAAGTTGCTTGGCTTTGCTGGAAGATGGGGAGTATGATGTTGCTGCTTGGGTGTCAGGAGGCTTGTAGATAAGATGAAGAACAGGTTGGCCTTCCTACCAGCTGAAATATGCTTCTTGGGTACATCCACTTTCTTGTCCCCAGAAGTGGTAAAGGAATCTGTGGTCATTAGACCAATGTGGTACTTGAGAACGTTGACTCAGAAGGTACCATGCTGTAGAGGAAATAATGGAGAATTTTTATCACAACAGTTAAGATTCGTTTACATGGCAATCTGCACTTGACCATGCATTATATTCTATGACTCTCTTGTTCAGAGATCAGTAAACTTTTTCTGTAAAAGACTGACCACCCAGTCCATGTTCACAGCTGCTCGGCTATGCCATTATTGGATGAAATCAACCGTAGACAAACATATGGGAGTGCCCGTGTTCCAGTATAATTTCATTTACAAAAACAGGACTTGGGGCCATTTTTAGTCCCAGGGTCATAGTGTTCTGACTCTTTGTTTAGTCGAATGTCAAGTGTTGGTGTTGCCACAGCAACCAGAATACATTCAACAAAAGGGACCTCTCATTCTCAGTCGTGAAACATGTTCCAACCTTCATCTAAAGAACTAGGCATGCTGGGCAAAGAGGGATATAGAGATGGTTTAACAAATAATGTCCTAGCATGAAGAGGTCACTTTCTAATGGCTGAGGTCTTTTTTGTCTTGAATCTACTGTGAGAGTGGGAGGATTAATTTATTTTGACTTGTTGAATTAGTATCTATAGGTGTGTTAAAGCAAAGCCCAGGTAACCTTGAAAATCTTCAAATATGCTCGCTACTGCAACCCCTGGAGTTCCACACAAGCCCTGGAAAGTGGAGAGGGCAGGGCCGAGGCAAGGTAACGCAAGGAACCACCAGGTTGCCACATTTCAGGAGGCATCACTCACAGGTGCTGGCCTGGATAGCTGGTCCAGAAGACACATGACTTTTTGGGCTAATTTCCAATATAGAGAAACAGAAGTCTAGAAGAGTATCTGAAATCACCTGAGTTCAAACTGCAGAAGGTCTAAAAAGCTTATAAAGTGGGGAATTTAAGGAAAGAGAGGAGGAAGGAAGCAAATTCCAAGGTCCCAGATTTCAGGCTCAGGACCATTGCTGCCTCTGGTCTCATCTTTGGGTTCTGCCTCCTCATCTCCCAGCCTGTGAAGTCACCATTCTTTCTCCATCCTGAGAGAGCCATCCTACCCTTGTGTTTAGATTAGTTGGTACCCTGGTGAGGCAGGATATAAACCCCTTAGGTTTTTTTCTGCTCTTGCTGAACAGTGACCTTCCTGGGGCTATTTATCGAATTCTTCTAGGGGTTGCCTGCTGAGCTCCTGCTGGCCTGGACTCTCAGTCTTCTTGATATAGGGTTTCCTAGGTTCAGGGTTTGGTTTGGGGTTAGCTGGAGCCCAGCCCTGGCCCCTGTCCCGAAGCCAGGGTGTGTTCATGGACTCTTGAGGATGTCTTTCCTTCTGGTTGACCCTTCATAATAGATTTCCTTCCTGGGACCATGTGTCTGTGTTTTCCTGTTTCTCTAATGTCTGAAGACTGATTCTTACCTGTCATTTTGGTCAAACCCTGGAAGTATTCAAAGTAAATCTACAGTTTCCTGAAGACTTTGCCAGCCCTTTGCTATTAGGAGTTTTCTGCTATTATGCTCCAGGCAGAAGAATGACAGTCTGAGGCCCACATAGCAAAGGATGGGGAAGATCGAACAGTAGCCATGTGTTAATAGAGGTAAAGTATCAAAACAATAACCAGATAATCCTGAGCTTGGAATAGGTTGGGCAGGATTACGCAGGCTTCCATCTTTAAAGTTGCTTTACAGACCTCCTATTTCCACTAAGAGGAAAAACAAAACAACTTCATGTTATCTTCATGGTCATCTTTCAAAGACAGATTTACTATTCCCATTTCAGAGGTCTAGACACTGAGGTTTGGAGAGGGGAAATTATTTGAATCAAAGAGCTGGTAAGTTGTGGGTCTGGCCCTCAAAAGATACTCTTTTCTGGCTTCTTAGAGCCCATGCCAGGGGGATTCTGACCCTAGGTTTTCTAGGGATACTGATCCTACAGGGAACCCTCTTTTCCTCACCTTGTCAGACCTGAGAAAGACAATGACGGCTTGATGCACACATGCAAATGACACCCAGCTTCTCACTGCCAGAGCCCTGAGCACAGGCACTTGTTGTTCATTTCTATAAATGCTAACATATCAGGATGTATTTTGACACGCTACTAAGATAAGTGCTAGCGCTGACAATAATAATGTATAATTTATGTCTCTCATATTACCTTCCCATCACAGTGCTTACATTATTACATAAATTAGTTTAATGTATCTGACATTCATCAGATAATTTAAGCATTTGTTCTTTTGTCTCTGTCTCCTGCTCGGCAGGCTTCTAGGCTGGAGATCGTGGCACCATTTTGGCACTGATTTAAGCAAACCCTGGGAAAGTTATGGAAAAATTTTCTGATATGCATAGAGGAAATTTACTTTTGGGTGAGTAATTAGACCAAAGTGTGCAGATAGTCCTAGAAGAAGCCCTCACTTCTGAGGCAGATTGCAAAACTGACCACAAATAATTCTCATGGCATTCCTATCCATGTGACTGTGGAGCTCCTCCCACCCCATGGGAGACTCTCTCTACTTTTTTGAATTTCAGTTTAGCGGGGTGGTAAATTTTGCCAGAGAAGCATCAGCAAACTTGCACAAAGTGATTTGGTATTGTGTTGCTTTTGGAAATTTCCACTCACCATCATGTGAATGAGCTCCAAATAGGCTGCTAGATGTTGAGATCTAAACTCAGTCACCTCCTTTTCCTTCTACTGATATTTAGCCATTCGCCGGTCATGTGAGGGAGGCCATTGGCCGTTAGGTGAAGGGAGCCACAGGAACAAAGAAGCCCAGTAGAGATCAGCAGAAGAACCACCCAGCTGATCCCAGTCCAAATAACAGAGTCACAGAATTCTAAGCTGAATTCGTGTTTATTACTTTATGCCAATAAGTTTTGAAGTGTATTATTGTAGAATAAGAGATGACAGAGGACTGGGGTGGTTGACAGGGGAGCCATCACAATGTTAGAAAGGACAAGAGAGTATTTCTAAAGTTCCTACTGCACCCCTGAGGCCAGGCTGGGGACTTACATTTACAATTTTTCCTTTGGTCTTCATGCCAGGTGTGTGTGTGTGTAGTAGACACTATTATTGTCCCCATTTTATAGTTGAAAAATATCTTTGATGCAAAGTATTTTTGGGTTTCTTGATGAATGTCACAAAGCTAATGAATGGAAAAGCCAAGCTTCAAACCTAAATTAATCTGCTTGAATGCTTAACTTGGATCACTGATTACAATATTTTGAAGGAGAAATGTTTCAACTGATGAATTCTCAGTTTGCGTTTTTACACCCAGGCAAAGGGCATCCATAAAGTGATATGATCATAGTCCAAAGAACATTAAAACAGCATTTATTATTTGTGAGGTTTTTTTTTTCAGTTGTACTATCTCATTTAGTTATTCCAGCTTTGTGCAGTTCATATTATTATTTCTTCTTTACATGGCAAGGCAAGTTGATTCATAGAGGTTAAAGGACTTGCCTGAAGTAAGCAGAGGAGTCAGGATTTGAATTCAGAACTCCTGAATTCTAACTTGGTGCCTACTCCCTTGACTCAAGCCCTTTCCCTTTTCAGTTTTTTTAAGTATCACTTTTTAGTACCACTGACCAGATACTTTAAATCCCCCCAAACCTCAACACTGATAGAGATGGAGCCAATATATTTCAAAAGACTACAGGTGTGTGTGTCCCTGCACTAAGCCCCGGGATATTTCAGAGGCAAATATGGCACCATTTCTACCTCAAAAAACTCTCTAGCTGGGGAGATAGCACTCTGGAGTGTGTTAAATCTGGGTTCAACAGTGCCACTGTATGGGGTGTCATCACATGATCTGGCATATCAGCACCTTCTTTTCAAGTGACGTTGACACTTGTCCACTTAAATAAATCAATGCATCCATTTCCACAGTCAGTGACTGGGCCCTGTGGGGTGGCCCATGGGACTCTTCCAAAGTGCATCACTCTATGTTCATGTTCACAAGTGTTAAGAAGCACGGATTTAAAAATGAAATGTCCAGTTTTGGCAAAGATCCAGAGAACATGATAGAATTAGACAACTGACACACGTTTTTCTGGAGGGCAATTTGGACTAGGTAACAAAACCTTTAAGATATCTGAGGGTCCTTGCCCCTCAAATTCCAGGAACTTATTATAAGAAAATTACTTACAATAAGGATGTAAAAGATTAGTTGTAATATTTCATCGAAAACAACAGGTATTTGTTAAATAAAATATGATATATCCATACAATGAGCTGGTTTGCTAGTGAGCTGAAATGAAGCTATAGGTGAGTACCATGAGTATCATGTAAAGAAAAGGCAGACTATAAAACAGTATTATGGTGTTAATTTAATGTGCAAACAAAGTATGCATGAAAAAATTCTGAAAGGTGGTATATTAAAGTGTTAGCAATGGCTCTTTCAGGGAAAGGGATTAGGAAACCAAGAGTATATATTATTTTATTTTGTACTTTCTTAAATTCAGTTTTCTTCCCTGGTGGTATAGTGCTTTGGTGGTTAGAGAAAGTGAACGAGTCATATTAAATTGCAATTTAAATAAAATTTCTACACTATCTGTTTACCTTGGAAATCTGGATGATACTGGTGGTCTATCTCTTAGTTACTCTCCCATTGCTGGGAGGTAATACCTGACACCCACAATTTAAGGAGGAAAGGCTTACTTTGGCTCACAGTTTGTAGTGATTTCAGTTTATAGCTGGTTGGTTCCAAGGCAGGAGAGCATGGCAGAGGGGCATGGTAGAGGAGAAACAGCTAGTAGCATGGCAGCAGAGAAACGTTAAGGGAGGCAAGAGGCCACATCCCTAGTGACCCTCCTCCTATAACAAGGCTTCACCTCCTCTTAGCATCACACTTAGCTATAAGCTCAGCAGTGGACTAGCATCACAGCCCCACAATCCAATCTCCTTCCAAAAGCCCCTTGCATAAGTGCATGAAGCTTTGGGGGTCATGCTCTAAATTTGATAGAAAAGTAGATGCAGAATATAAGAAGTCAGCAATAGGAGAAATGCCATCAAAATTTGAGTACTAATATCCCAATCCTTTCATCCACCCCCAAACCATCTAGGTTTCTTACTCAACGACCTCGTGTTGTTTCTTATTTTTACTCAAAAACTGATATAACCATCACTTTGTACAAACAAGGAAGATTTTGGCATCAGATAAGTATGGGCTTGAAGCCTAGCCTCTTGTTACCTAAGTGATACTTAGAAATCACTTCATGCCTGTCAGCATCAACTTATTTGTAAAACATGGGTATGCAACCTAGTTTCAGTTGTGTTGAGAGGATTAAACAATATTGGGAGAGCCAAGCATGATACCTGACATATAGTAGGTGCTCAATAAATTATTATTGTTGTTGTGATACTATTACCACATAAGGAATCCAGCGAGTATAGATAATATCCTCATATTTCTTGATGGGTGATTCAATTAGCAATGGACACAGACTTCAACAGAGTGTTGAGGGAATGGTGGTTGGCTGAGGAGTCAATGAGTTATCAACTCCTGAACAGTGACATTTTAAATATGCTTCTAAGCACTCCTCCCTCTGCCCCACTACACACACCAGGGCTCAACTCAAAGCATTGCCACTTCAGGGGAAAATGATACTTCCCCCTGCAGACAGGTCAGTATTGTCACTTTGTATGTGTACAAAAGCACATGGTTTGCCCCCCAATCCTGAACTTGGCTTAGTCAAAAATGGAGCCTAGTTCAATTCTGCACACCTGCACTGATGGCTGAAGATTTTGATTGATCATGGTACTCTTTTCTACTGAGTCCAGGCAGAGTTGGGGGATTCTCGTGTGGCGCTTTCTGCAGCCATTGCCAATTGATCAGAGGTGACAAAGAAGATGAAACCTGTTTGCCACTTCTGGTTGGAAATGGGAAGGCGGAGGAGGTGAAGGCCAGGAGTTCATCTATTCTAACCTTCTAATTTACTTCTGGGAAACTAGGAAAAGAGTTTTTCCACTTCTGAGCTTCATTTTCTTCATAGAGCCAACAAAGTATTAGGATGACATCAAGGTTGTTGATAGTTCTTTTTTTCATGTGTCTATTCTGATAAATTAATGTTTCTAAAAACAATAGTTTATGAAAAATTATTCAGAGTTTGCCAAAAGAATTGGCTAGGAAGGTGCTGTGGTCAATTAGTGGTCTCTGCCATAGCGTGGTTTAGGCTGGGGCCAGACTAGGCTTGCCAGGTCTTTGCCGTTCCTGGATTGTATGATTTCTAGTAGTTCTGAGTATCTACCCTTGTAGGAAACTATGGTTCAGCGGGGAAGTGACTGGTCTGAATACAACCTGGAGCTGGATTCTGTGTTGGAGTTTGTTCCACAAAGTCTCAAATCCTTCCTCAATTTTCTGGGCAGTATGAGTGTTCCTTAAGAGGAAATCCAAGTTCTCCATGAGGAGGCAATGTCAATCCTTCTTTCCCTGGGGCTTGGATTAGCTGCCCCAGTGGGGCTGTCTGCTCTGCTTGATGCCCTGAGTCAGCAGTGAGCGATGCAATTGGGGCCAGGCTGCTCCTCTAGGTCCGCCTGGAGTCTCTCTCTGGGTCCTTCCTAAAAGACTCAGTGAAGGAAGTGATTAGATCCCCAAGCCTTTCCCCTAGGGTAGAGTTGGGAGGTAGGAGGCATTTCCCAGAGTGGGGTTTTGGCAAGGCAGGGGGCTCAGCTAAGAGCTGCAAGAAAGCAGCGGGGGCTCCTTAAATATGCAGAGGGAGCAGCTGCCTTTGATCTCTCCAGCGGCAGAAGCAGCCACTCCCTGCTGAGCTAGAGTGTGCATGTGTGCCTGAGGGTGGCATGTGCGTGTAGGTTCACATGTAAATGAGGATAGACTGGATGCCAATGGATGCATTGTGCATGTATATCTGCACATATGCACCATTACAGATTCATACGTGTGCACATGTGTGTACAAACCTGCATGTGTGTACCTCTATCAGTGTGGGAGGGTTATCAAGTCTGTGTTGATGTGTGTTCTGTGTGGTTCATTGAGCTGAACATGTGTTTGTGCATTAACTTACTAAAGACATTTGTAAAACACAATGGAATTATCTGTCCATCTGGGTAACTACCTCTCTTTTCCTTAGTCTCAACATTACACCACAGCAGCACAATTTGATCCTACCTCCTGGCTCAATTGATCAAAGGATGAGTCAATTCCAGTATCTCCTCACTTGGTCAGGTGATTAGGAGATGATACATTGTGTTACTTCCTTCCTAGTATGGACCTAAGGTATGACCAATGACTTGTTGAAGCAATGGAGTTAGAATACAGGTAACACATGTCACACTTGACCAGCAGTTCTAAGGGCCCTTGCATGGACTGCCGACTCTTCATTTCTTCCTCTATGAAATTTGTGATAATCAGAGGAAGATTCAGATAAAGGCTCTTCTGTCATCCTAGGTCCAGAAAAGAGATGGCCTGAGGCACAGCCACAACTAGCCCATGAAAGCTATGTAACATAAGTGAAAGATAAACTTTATGGGAGTATGCAGTGGAAATTTTAAGGTTTTGTTGTTACTGCAGCATAACCTATCCTAAGCTGACTAAAACATGTGGGTATAGGAGTTAATTGTCCCTGTCTTTTTTTAAAATCTTGTAACTAGAAAACATGTGTGGTAAACTGTCATAATCTATGGCTAGAGATCAGGATGTGTGACTGTATTTTCCATACGTAGAGAAAGACCATATTTTATCCCATTTGGAGATCTATATCTATATATCAGAATATATATTATACAATATATATGTAATATATCAGTATATATATATATACACACATATAAATCAGTACAGATAGAAGCAGAGATCAAAGTGTATCATGAAGCTGATAATGTCCATGGTGTTGAGTTCAGTTGCTCCTGAGGCTCAGCTACATCCTTGTTTTATGTCCAGCTCCACAGTCCGTCACCTAGATTCTGTTAGAAACAAGTGCTTCAGTTAAGTAAAACCAATGTGAGCTGCATTTCTGTCACTTGCACCATGACTCTAACGTAATATGCATGTTTTTGTATGATTCCATACATTCATATGCTATACTACTATGATTTTTGTGCGTATATTTGCATGCATTCATGTATGTGCTTCCATTTGTAAAATATGTGTCTGTGTATCCATATGTGCTGATAATCATGTGCAGCTATATAGGTATGTATGTGGTTGACAAGTGCATGCATGAAATTACCTAATATATACTAGTTACATACAAAGCATTGTCTGAATGAGTACATGATAATAAATCCGTGTGTTCTTATTTGTTGTGTAACCAGTGACTAAGGAGAATGATTGGCTATGCATAGCAGAGTTTTGCTGCAACAGTCATGACTGAACTTGGGTGACTTAGTCACTTCCTTTGTCACTGTGACAAAATGTCCAGCACCCACAATTTGAAGAAGGAGAGGTTTCCTCTCGTTCAGTTTGAGTCCAAGTTCAGCAAGCTTAAATACAGAAATGGCATGGCAGAAGGCCCTGGTAGCCAGGAAATAGAAGGAAGTAGCCAGGGAGGGAGATATACACTTCCACCTCTTCCAATCATACCCCACCTCCTAATAGCAAGTCAGTTATGTCAGCCTCTTGCTGCCAACAGTTTGCAGAAACCCTGCCTAATGAACAAATGAGACTTTTGGTGACATCCTTGATCAAAATCATAAAACTGAGCTCACCCAGTCTCTGGTGGTGATGGGAAACCATTGGAGTCCCAGGAGAAGTCAGTTTCAGGAAGCATTTCTAGAAAGACGGCCTAGCTAGGTGCCATCATGTTGCCTGATGTCATTTCCCGTCCATTGGCTGCAGCTCTGGGTCAAGTGTTTATTGTTGTGATAGGGAATTTTAATCACCAGACTGCCTGCATTTGACTTTGGCAGTTTTATGATTAGATGGTTTGACAGAAACTTGGGACTTGATTTGTGCTATTTGCACTTTATTGTCATGTGTTAGGAAAGTCTTTTGAATTGGTGAGGTGGAAAGATTGAAGAGACAGCATTGAAGGGCAGTGGAGGTGAGATGGCAAAATCACTACAAGGAAGGCAAGCATCACACTTGGGAGATTTCTGAATAGAGACTGGGGCTCCTGGAGTGAAGAGGCTTTAAAGATGAGCTGATCCAATAGTAAGTATAATAATAGTTACTCTGTGGTAAGCACCTACCAACCTCACAGGAAATTAGTGTCTTCAAACTTTATAGGATACAGGGACTAAAGACCTACCCAAGACAGCTCTATGCTCCCCTCCCCTCCCTTTCCCTTCCTTCATTGTTTCCTTCCTTCCTTCTTTGCTTTACCCTCTTCCCTCTCCCTTCTGAGCACTGACTTTTAGGAACCCTTTATTATTATGCATTCTCAATGCATGTTTTTTTGTTCAGTTAGCTCTTAGGGAAGTACAAAATTAGTCCAAATCCCTTCAGTGGGACAGTCTGCGAGGTTAGAGTGGGGTGTTCTGCAGAGTCTTCAACTTCTACTCTCTCTCCTCTGACCTCAATCCAAACTCCCACTCTATCTTGTTTTCCTTTTCAGACAAATGAAGCTTGCAGCCTTCCCTCCTCAGGTGATGTTTCCTCGGCTCCCTGTGTGAGTGGTTGAGCCTTACAGAAGCCGGGGATAAAAATACTCTTCAGGAGACACCTGTTATGCTTCAGCCAAGTATTTGAAGTACCTGAAGTCCCCAGTGGGACCTTTGTGGGGAGGATCCTTGAAGTCACTAGGGACTTCAGTTCCTGCCAATGTGATCAGTTATCAAAGCAAGAAGGTGCAATTCTGTTCGGTGGAATTCATCTAACAAATGTTTAAAGTATGGTATTTGGAATTGGGTGGACCTAAGTTTGATACTGGGGTGATATTTCTTAGTTGTCTGATTTAGTGTCAACTGATGATTACTTTGAGTACCTATAGGCTTTCCTTGAGAATTAAATGAAGCACGTATGTGGAACAAAACAGTACTTCATTCTCATACCTACTCATTCATTCATTCACTCATTCTTTTGTTCATCATGTTAAGAGCTTGGCAGTTCACTGATGAATAAACAGATCCCTTGCCTTCGCAGAGTGCAGAGTGGCACATGCTTGCCATATCCTCAGAAAATACCACCCTGCTGACGTACCATACGCATCTGTGCATACAGGAGACAGGGCTGAAATTAGTGCAACAGGCAACTTTCCTCAAGGACCTAAAGTTTTAGGAGGAGCACTCTGCCATTGTGACATTGGGAAGGATGATGAGCAACGTTTTTAAGCTAGAATTTAAGTTTGATGCTAAGTCCTACAAAGAAATCAAACATTTGACTCTTTTGGTGATTGGAGTGCTGATAGAAGACAGAAGTCTTGACTGGAATAGAGGTGATCGTGGAAACATAACTTCTCAGAGACCACCAGAAAGAGAACCTAAAGAAGGAAGAATGGATAGCTCAGGTCAGTTCAGACTGGCTGAAGGAAAATATGGGGGAGGGGGATGAGGCGCATAGACTGTATTCCTAAAGGTTAACTCTGGTTCAGGTGTTCATTCATTCTTATTTGTTGAAAACTTTCTATGCACCAGGCATACGCAGTAGGCTGATATAGATTATTTCCCTTGTGATTTTGCAGTGTAATGTGGGGAGGTTGAACATTATAACCTGTTACAATGAATGTTAAGATGGTGAAGGAGGATCCCAGTCATTTTCTATCTTGTCAGAACATAGAGAAGGACCATCCTTTAGCAACCAGAGTAGTGGTTCTCAATGGTAGGTAATTTTGCTTCTCAAGGGATATTCGATGAGTTATGGTGACATATTTGGTTCTCACAGCTGGAATGGGGATTTGCTACTGGTGTTTAGAGGGTTTAGGCTGCTGTCACTATTGAACACTTTACAATACACAGATTAGTCCCCACAACAAAGAATTATCTGCTCAAAATATTAAGAGTGCTTCTGAGAAACCTGATCTAGAGGGATCATAAAAAGCGTATCAAAAGAAGAAACACTAAATTGTCTATAAAGATGAAAAATTAACTGGATAAAAAGTAAGGATAAGGCAGATTTTCCAGGAAGATAGCATACACAAAAACTTGGAAATTATAAAGAGAGCACAAGAGAGTAAAAGTAAGAGTTGGAGCAGGTGGTTTGGTACCACTCTGAAACCAAAACCTGCAGAGCCATCAGCGGCGGTACCAGCCTAAGAAAACTACAGGCACCAAATTCCAGCCCAGTTCTTGCAAGCTGCTGTATGATCTGTGCCCAGCACAGTCTTGGCATTATAGTTTCCAAGTAGCCTTAGGAAGATCCAGCCTCTCCTCAAAGTATCCATGATGGAGGATATAGAGTCCAAGATGAGTTTCCAACTTCAAGATTTAATATTTCTTAACCTGTTGCTTTTGGACTTAGGACTACTTTCCTCTTACTTCCTATTTCTCTTTCTTTTTTTCTTTCTACCTATTCCTCTTTTTTTTCTTCCATTTTGGAATAGGAATGCCTATTCTATACCTATTCCACGATTATGTATTTGAAACCTGTAACTTTGGTTTTGCATTCTCATAAGGAAAATTTGCCTTACGATAAATCACACCTTGAGTCTCATCCATATCTGGAATGAGTTGAGAGGTATGTGGGATTTTGACTTAGATTTTAAAGTTGATGTTGGAATGAGTTAAGAATTTGGGGACATTGGGATAAAATGAGTGAATTTTTCAGGTAAGTGTATGAATTGGGGGCCAGGGGTGGAATACTATGATCTGAATGTTTCTCCCCACAATTCACATGTTTAACCTTAGCCCCAAAGTGATGGTATTGAGAGGTGGAACATTTGAGAAGTTAGGTCATGAGTTTCACCGTCTTGAGTGGGTTCAGGACCCTTATAAAAGAAACTGTGCTCATTTCACTGGAAGTCATTGTGAGGATGACATTGTCTCTGCTGCTCTGTGAGTTTTGCTGTTGATGCAAAGTGACAAAGTTCTGTCTTACTAAAGAGATCACTGAAGCATGAACAAAGGGTGAGAATTTGGGGTACTAAGAGTTTCCAGATCTTTTTCTGTGGTACCTCAGTTCTTTAGATTTCATATAAAATCCTACCACTATGAGAGAATGCTAATTCTGTGCCAAATGTTAGGGATATGGGAGGGGAAAGACAGGAGGGAGCCTGGTTCCCAAATGACTTGAATTTTTCATCGTTGAGTTTCAAATAATTCCTGTGACATAGTTACAGAAGCCAAGGACACAAGTCTCTTGAGATGCAGGTGCTAAGTGTTTCATGGGCTCCCATCAAGATAGGATGGCTGTGGACATGTGTGGATGGAAACACATCTGAGCAACCAGTGCTTTAGTTGGGTCTCCTTGAATTTTCTCCAAAGTTTGCCATTCCCTTGTGACTACACATATTCTGGAGGATTTGGAACCAGCCAGGCCTAGGTTTGGAGCCAGGTTTTTTCCTTCACTAATTCTACAATATTGAGCAGAGGTGGGTAAATGAAACACTATAAACACAGAGTGCCTGACACAAAAGTAACGGTCAATAAATGGTACATGTCAGGTCACAACAGGCCAACAATAAAAATGTATTCTTTGAAGTCAGACCTTTGGGGGTATGAACTCCAGCTCTGCTCCTCATTTTCCATGACCTTGGGCAAATCACTTAACCTTTCTGTATGCCAACCTTCTCACTGGTACAAAGGTATCATAATCCTGCCTATCTTGTGAGGGTAAATCAGTTCTTATACGTAAAGAGCATACAACAGTGCTGTATGCAAGCTGTAGCTATTAATCTATCATAAAAATAAAAATCTCTTATAAAATAATCTATCATAAAAATAATCCTCTTACTTCCACACATGATCACCACTACACAGGGAAATAGTGACATGTCTTTTCTTATGGATCCACAGAATAATCCAGGCAGACACATATTGTGCATTTTTCTTATACATAAGAAGATATGTGTGCATACACATTTGTATGTGTTTTTGTGTGATGGGAAGTGATGGGCTCAGCAATGAAACGTATTTCATATTGTGCCACTGACTCATGTATTTTAAAATAAAGTTCCCATTTTGCTATATTCATTTGGAAACACCAACAAGTTCATGAAAAAATTATGAAGAGACAAGGGGAAGGTGCATAGTTGGGGTTGGGGCATGAGAGTCAGAGAATCACTTGACAGTGTGTTAAGATAGAGTTTTAGTGCCTCTTTTTTGTCACAAAAATTAATGCACTGGGTCCTTGTCAAGCCTGAATCATAAGAGCTACAGCGATCACTTACTGAGTGTGCACTATGTGTGGGGCATGTTGCTAAGTGCTTTAGAAATACATTTTCTCATTTAACATTCACAATACCCTAGAAGATTGGTACCATTTCAAAGAGTTCCAAGAGGTTAACTTGCTTAGGATAACCTGGTCAGTGTGCAATGCAACCAGGACTACTATACAAATCTCTCTGACCCTAGAAGGCAATGGTTTTATCCATGTCAGTGTCCAACAAGGAAACACAAGTTGTTTGCAGCCATTGTCTTTTCTGATGGGTGTGTTCTCTATCACACTGGCTGTTAGATAGTTCCACTATTACTGCTATTTCCAGCCATATGTCGGTATTACAGCTTTACAATCGGAAGTAAGAAAAAGGGAGAGAAATGTGGGGATATTTTCTTAGAACCTATGACGCATTGATTTGAATCCAAAGTAAAATAAAAGTAAATTTTAAGATGCACAAAATCATAGCTATAAAGTGGTCAAGTGTGCTTGCAACACCTACTCACTCAGTAAGATAGAAGGAAAGGAGCGCTGTGACATGAGTTGGAAGAGCTGACATTAAAAACACCCACCCCATTTTCCAGGGGGCAAAGATACTATTGACAAACAGAAAGAAACAAAAAATGGCAAATGCAAAAACAGAACAGAAAACTAGAAAGGAAAAATCACCCACAATTCTACAAACCTCATCTCCCAGAATAAACCTCTGTGACCATTCTGATGGCTGTGTGTGCATAATTTCAGAACTACATTCATGTCTGCCTCCATTTGTGGGATGAAGGGGTTAATTTCACAGGTCTCTTTGCCCTGAAAGCATCACATAATTCAAGTAAGTCCCTCCAAGGTGTCTAAGAGGAGAAGCTGGGTATGTGCCATTTCTGACTGGTTAGCTTGGCTCGATCTCATCTTCAATGAAAAATTATCTAAGGAGAAATTTTCTTAGTGTGTAAAACTGAAAAGCAGAACTCAGTACAGTGTATAATCCTAACAATGCCGCATGAAAATGCAGTAAAAATAGAGTCAATTATACACTGTCAAAGCTTTTCTCTAAGCAGCTGCCTAACAGAATATGACAATTTTTCCTACAATGTAGTAAAAAATAAGAAAAAAGTTCTCTCACAATGCCGACGACACGGGGCCGAATTCATTAACACTTTATTACCTTAAATTCCATTGTAAGAGAAAAATAATGTGACGCAACTTGTCACTTTTTTCTTTTCCCAGTTTTGTTACCGTGACACATTAAGATTTGGAAGCCTGCTAGAGTGTTGTGATCTACATTTAATGATCTTAACAGGGACTTAGTAAGACATTGTTCGTTTCTCTTGCGCTATCCCTGAGCGCAGTGTTACACGAACAGTGAGACCCAATTATATCATAGTGTAATTTACAAAGGAGAAAAAAAAGTTCTTTCATGGCGTGTTCCCCAAGGAGGCTGGGAGTATTGTAGCAGTTTCTTGGCTCTGCTTTGCAACAATATAATTAGCTATAATCTGAGCATTTGCATATAGTACATAGAGCAGGAGTAATTCTCTGCTTGCTGGGTTAGGATGTAAAATAGTCTTTTATAAGACAGTCGCTCTGGTACACCTAATTTTACCTAGCATATTTGCATCTATGTTGTGGCTGATCATCACAAATGGAAATTGTCACTCTCAGTATGGAAGAAAAATTAGGAAATGCACCATAATGAAAGGTAATTTTTTTTAAAACCAACTGATTTTAGTCGAAGGCTTATTTTGAACTCGGGATTGAGACAGAATCCTGATGCTTTTTAGATAAAAGATTGGATTTGATTTTAGTCCAAACTTTGTTGGGATTACATTTCATACATCTTGTTAGTTACAGATGGGGATGTCAAGTTCTTCAGCACCATGGTAGTTGCAGCCTATACACTTAAGGACAGACCTTTGCTCCCTCAAACAAGAAAACACTAACCTAGGGAATTGAGAAATTAAAAAAGAATTTACTATTGTTCAAATACTCCATGTAATAACCTTGACAATTCAAAAGACATTGAAGCTGGACTGTTAATGTGATTTCCCAAAAGTTTGGTTTATTTTCGCAGTACAGGCTTGAGAATACAATATCCTTGAAATAGACCGGAGTTGGGAATTTGGCCAGCCCACATACGTTGATTGAACATCAGGGGTCTTACATTCCTAGACCTGTGAAGGGTTAACTCTAAAATGATAGCGATAATGGAGTCCAGAACTTTAAATTCACAGGTGACATTATGCATTCTCCTCAAATTCTTACTAAGTCCTGTTCCCTCAGAATGTGACCTTATTTAAGGATAGTATTTTACAGTTTTCAGTTCCAGAACTTTGAGACAATAAATTGCTATTGGGTGAAGTCAGTCTGTGATACCTTGTGGCAGCAGTCTTAGCGAACTAATATAGTTGGACAACTGAGATCCACATCTAGACTTGAACCCAGACCCTTTTTGGACATGATGTTGGATGTTTTTGGTATGGCTTGATTAAATATGAAAAACTGCAGCAGTAGACACCGTTTTTGAGAGGTTATGCGGTCTCCTTAAGAGTCCCTCTTAAAGAATAATCTCTAAATTTAAATGTTAAGAAGGAAAAAAGCATAATTGATAAAGACATAGATATATAAATAAAATGAAGCAAATAGAAGCCCACTTCCTTCTACTAAGCTTCTCTACCTGTACCTCAAACAAAAACCTTCCATAACATCAGTGAACTTTTCTTACAGTTTAGTGATACTTATTGTATTAGTGGATATCAGAATTACTTTTTATTTTGATAGAATTTGTAAAGGTAATAAGGGAAGGAATAAAGAATATAGAAAAAGGGAAACAATAGGAAATGTAAAATTTTAGGTGTTGTTATTTATCCATTAGCCCTTAAATTTTTGGCTGTGTAACTTGAAATAATTTTAATGTTACAGAAAAGGTTCAATAATAATGAAAGAACTTTCATATATCTTTTTCATTCAGGTTCACTATTGTTAGGATTTATTAGTTTGCTACTTTTCCTCTATAAGCAGTTTATATGCTCCTTTCTTCCTAAGTATATCAGAATATTTCCTAAGAATGAGAATATTTTCTTATGTAACTAGTCATAATGATTCACAGTGATATTATCTCATAGGCGTTATTCAAATTTACCAATTGCTTCAATAATGTCTTTTTTTACTTCTGCTCTCCACCTACATTCCATTAAGGATCCAATTCAAAATCATGCTTAATTTTTACGAATCTCTGATCTCCTTTTATCTGAGAAAATTCCTTCATCTGAAGATAATGACATATTCTGAAGAATACAGTTCAGTTTTGTAAATGGCGCCTTATTTTGTACTTGTCTGATGTTTTCTCAGGATTAGAATTGTGCTGTGCATTTCTGGTAGGGAATCCACTCAGGTTGTGTTCTTCTAAGTGCATCACACATGATGTTGGGGGACCTCACCAGCTTCCTCTGCCCCAGCATGCTCTGTTGGGTAGGTGAAAAGGATCAGTTACCATGAATACAACCAAGGAAAACTTTCGAGAGGAAATGTCAAGTTTTCAGTCAGTCATTTATCACACACTGAAATTTTAATTTCTAGTGTCCCAGGTGGTTCTTTTATGCAGGACAGTTTAATTACTTTTTGCTTTGTTTCAATATTTTTCAAAACTGTTCAGGTTGTGGAATACCTGGAAATCAGGGCGCCTGTTATGGACTTTTGAATGATTCTCTCTCTGAACACTTATAGTGAAAACAAATTATAAATCTTCCCCCTCCTCTAACTCCTCATGTAAACTGTTGAACAAAGCATTATCAATTATCTCTGGACACTCCTGTTAATAATTTCTTCCTTGCTCTTTCATTTTGCTTTTTGTGAGCCTGGACTAGCAGTCCAAGAATAGATGAATCTAAAGTTTTAAAGAAAAAAAATGTGGGAAAAAGTTATAAAGAAATGTTCCTCACTGACATATTGTGTTCCACAAGTTGAAATAGTACTGTCACTCTTAGATTTTAGCTGTAGAATCATTTGTTGAACACAAATACCTGCGAAGAAGAAAGGTTAGAGCTATGGTTCTCCGTAGTATATTTTTCCAACTAGTAGGTGAGTGATTACTAGTGTGTAAAATGAGTTTGAATGTCCCCATCAACACTCATGTTGACATTTAAGCAACATGATGAAGTAGTAAGAGGGTGGAAACAATCTATTGTAGTATTTGGAGATGAGACTTTGGGGAAGTCATTAAAATCAAACATGGCCACAAAGTTAGGGCTCTGATCCAGTTGGCCTGGAGCTTTAGAAGAAGAGAGATCTGAGCTAGGACATTTCACTTTGCCTTGTGATACCTTGAGCCACCTCTGCAGTGTCTTTATCACCTAGGACTTCACAGATAAGGCTGCTAGATCTTGAACTTTGAATCCTTCAAAACTATGAGATGAATAAATGACTTATTCACTGTACACTATTCAGCCTATGCTATTCAGTTAGAGCTGCAGAAAATGGGCTAGGACAAGAGATACTGTCTGTGTGGCCCTTTGGTAGGTCCTGAGGAACTAGGCCTCCTGATCTCATTTCCTTTGACTTCAAGCAGGCTTATAAATTTATCTCCATCTGCCTTTAAAGTTATTATTATTTTTGTGATTATCATAAAGTGAAAAGATTGAGAAACACTATAGTTATTTTGTTTGTTTTATACCTCAACCCCAGCCTCCAAAGCAAGGGCCTACAAGCAAGACCTGGCTCTTATTTATGCATTTGTCTTCTCAAAGTAATGTGTAGGATAAGGCCAGGCACACAGTAGTTACTCAACAAGTATTTATCGCATCGAGATGGTTTTATTCCTTGGAATATGCAGGCACAGGGCAAACAAAAAAATATGATGGCTAAGCAATAAAATAGCATTTGAGGGACCACTTTTCCAACAGCTGTTGACTTGGAGGACAGAGAGTCTTTTGAAGCACAGCTTAAAGGACACCTTGAATCTGAAATAGAGCAGATGACAAAGTGGTGAAAGGAGAGACACGTAACACATTTCTGGAGAAGGAAAGTGAACCCAATGCCTGACAGGATTAGCAGGTTAATTAAAGAATCTGTCCTGATGAGGCTGGCACATCTTCAATTCAGACTGACATTAACTCAAGGCACAGGCCCCAATCTATCTTTTTCACCAGCTGCCATGGTGCTGAAATACCTACCAGACAATTCGATTTGTAAAGACCTTCTAGACATGTGGAATTGTAGCTCAGGTAGAAGCCCACTCCAGGAAAGTTGATGCATGAGCTCTTGGATTAGCAGGAATACAGTTGCGTGATTAACTCTTGATCATCTGGTATTGGTCAATGTACAGAATGGTCAACAGGAGAGGGCAGCTTGGAATTAGTCTTCTCTGAATATCTATCATATGCCTAGCACCGTGTTTGGCATTTTGTACCATTTATTTCCCCTGATTCAGTGATTAGGAGTGGTTGTTGTGCATTCAGATAGACCTGGGTTTGAATCCAAGCTCCACCATATTTTGACTGAGTGACTCCAGGTAACTCACTTTTTGGAAGCCTTAACTCTAAACAAGGATATTAATACCGTTTTGTAGTTTTTCAGTGATATCATAAGAAATCACCACAAATTGATGGTTTAAAACAGCAGAAATGTATTCTTTCATAAATTCTGGAGAACAGACTTCTAAAATTCAGGTTTCATTAGGGCTCAGTTCCCTCTAAAGTCTTGGAGAGAATCTTTGCATCTTCATGCTTTGGTGGTCACAGGAGTCCCTTGGCTTGTGTCTGCATAACTCCAATCCTTACCTGCTAATTCGCAGGGTTTTCTTTCTGAGACTTTTTGCTGTCTCTCATAAATACATTTGACATTGGACTTAGGGCTTACCTGGGTAATTCAGGATGTTCTCCTCTTGTGATATTTCCTAAAGAAATCTTTGTCACAGTGCCGTGAAGTCTGGAACCTAGATGTTTTTAACCTCTAATCACTTGTTGAAATGGGTTCATATAGATTTATTAATTTTCCCAGGGTTAAACTGGGCTCTCTATCTAGTGCTGAGCAGTCATGAAGTCTATAGTTTGGTCCCTCAATGTAAAGAGTGGGTTGAATTCCACAATGGTGACCCTGAGACAAAAATTTGGCTGTAAGTAAGTTATTTGTGATGTCATCCCAGGAAACACTAGATAGTGTGGATGTGAACAAGGTAGCAATTTTTTGCATAGTGGTCAGCTTTCTTGTTGCTGAGACACAAAACCCAATACCTGCAGTTTAAAGGAGGAGGTTCAACGGCTCAAGGTTTCAGGCAATGGTCTGTTGGCTCTGGAGCAGAGATATCAAGACTCGGCAGAGAAAAACTGCTTAATTTACAGTCACTGGAAAGCGCACAAGAGGAACAGTGCCAGTGCAGAAGGGACGAGAGACCAGAGTAGGACCTCCAGGCCACATGTTTCCACAACCTACTCAATGTGCTCACCCAACCCCCAGGGCAGATCACAAAACCAACTGAGTTGAAGCTCCATGGTAATGTCACCGTGCTGTGGGCCTCTGGACCTCTGCTCCACTAGGATTATCTGGAAGGTTATTGTACATATGAACTGTTCACCAAGACCAGGTGACCGAGAGACAGGCTGAGGATATCTGAGAGGGGCACTGCTGCACCAGCAACATTATGATGACAGAGATTTTAGAGGGTCAGGGTGGGAGTGGGCACTGAAGCAAAGGGTAGAAATTGAGCCACAAAAGTCAATTCTAACTTTTGGGAATTTTTCTGGGGCCAATCTTGGAGACTTGATGAAATCACAGAGTCTCAGTGCTGGAGTTGAATATGATTTGATTTTTGCTGCCATTCTTCATACAATATCCCAAATCCTCAGTGGCCATCTACAGCCACTACTTAGATATATGCAAGACTAGAAGATTTGCTACCTCCTGGCAGGCTACTCCTTTAGCACACAACTCTCATCATGCAAAAATCTTCATGTCGATTCAAAATCTGGTACCTTAATGTTCCCACCCTTGACAGCTGGCTCCTTTTCCTGGGTATTCTTTGTTCCTAAGGGATATCCTCTTGCTTAAGCACTACTTTTAACTCTACAATCCAATCTTATACCTGCCCTACAGATTAGGTTCTTTGGAGACTTCATTTCCAGTTCCTGTAGGGCTCCTGCTTATAATGATCTAGTAAGTCACTTACATGGTTTTAAAATGAAATGTGACTAAACTTTCAGGGAGTAATTAGAATGTATGATATAATAAGCATATCCATTTCACAAATACCAAATAAGCACTTACTGTATTGTGTGTCAGGTTTGTGGCTACCACTGTGTTGGGAGAAATGAATAGACAACGTCCAACTATGATGTCCAAGCAAAGATCTTGAAATATCTAGAAGGGCAGAATCAGATAGGCCATGCTTGCCAAAGTCCGCCATTCCACACATACATGCACCTATTCTTTTGTCAACCTATATGCATCTATCTCCCATCCATGCATCCATCCATCCATCCATCCATCCATCCATCCATCTACCCACCCATCCACCCTGTCTTAAGCATTTACATGTTAATCATTGTGTTAGAATTAAGACTTTGGAAAAAGCAAACATGTTTTCTATTTTCAAGGGGCTTGTATTCTAGTGGGGTTTTGAACTGGGGAATTAGAGAGGAGAGGAAGGACAAGAATTGGAGTAGACTTGTCAGTGTTTAATTACAAGTGTGAAATAAGAAAAGTACAAAAGTGGTCCTCAGATTAGAATAGGGTATTTGAATTCTAGATTCAGTCTTTCTATTGGCTGAACTATGGTATGTGCTGGCTCTGTGATCTTGGATCAGTCTTTTACTCTTTGTGGGCCTATTTTTCTCATTCACAAAGTGTGGACTGAATGATTTTTTCTAGTGCTTGACATTCCAGGATTCCATTACTCTATTTCTTTGTCCATTATTTAGTAAGGAAAACACCAATGATTAGGAGCTGATACACTATGCAGTGTTTTGGACATAGGAAAGGAACACGAGGCAGTGTGACTCTGAAGAGACAGCTAGAGAGAGACGACCAGAGACACAAGCCAGAGTCAGGTCACAGAAGCTGAGGATGTCAGAATAACGAGCTGCAGAATTATAACTAAAGCTTTGTTCTAACATTTCATTTCCCAGCTCTCCTAACTGGTCTACTTCTGCTCTGACTTCCCTGCTGTAGCACGAAGGACGCTGCTGCAAAGTCAGATAACCACAGATCCTCCTCTTCCTTCTCGGGTGACTCTAGGCTCTGCGCTGAGGCAGTCCCAGGCTGCCAGGGTGTGGCTCAGCGGACACTTGGGCAAGGGCACTGATGGCCTGCTGCCTCTGAGGGTTGGATGCCTTTCTCACTCCTTGTTCACTTTTCTCCCCCAGGCCTCTCCTCAAGCCTGTATCAAATTTGTCAAAGAAGTAAAGTTTGAAAGTCAGGGCTCAGGAGGGAGGACATGTGGGGTACTGATTCCAGAAAACCAGGAGCTGCTTAACAACAAGGGTCACACCCTGGTGCTTGCTCAGCTCCCGGTCCCTAACGTAGACGCTGGCCTATTACAGGTGCTCAGTCAGTGCTCACTGAAGGAATGAATGATTGAATGAATGATTGCAGCCAAGCATGTGCAAATGACAAAACTGAAGCCCAGGATGGCCAAATGGTTGCTGAAAAGAATCCTGGCTTTGGAGTTAGAGCTGGAGTTGGGTTTTAGAGCCCTCCCTTCTTGACTGTAGCTCTTTAAGCGAGGCCAGTAATACATATCCTGTGTAGATGGTAGGTGTGAGTACCAAAAAGATGTCACAGATGAAGCTTCTAGAATGGTGCCAGCCACACATAGTTTACAACGTACACTTTTAGACTCTAGCTTAACTCAACAAGGCTGCCCTGAGTGTTAGTGGCAACCCTGTGACCTTTAAGAGAAGGGGTGACACCTTTAGGGGTGTCATGTAAGGAAACAGACAGCGTGATCCACCCAGAACAGCTTTGGATTAAGTCTCAGGGAAGTGAGAGGGATGGATTGGATGACTCTGGGCTCTGTCCAGTCCCTTTAGGGTCTTGGATCCAAGACTGCACTTCTAATCCTGACCATTGGGTGGCACCAGCCTATCAGGTTAGGTAACAGACAGTGGAACACAGGGCCCCCTCTGCTTCCCAGCAGGGGAGTTGGGGGTGGGGACTAAGGGTGGGGGGAAGGAGCAGCTTAGAGAGTCCAGGTGTTTGTGCCTCTTCGCGCCTGTGTGTGTCTTTGTGCATGACTGTGGTGGGGGATGGGCTGTATAAGCATTACAAGGGTGCACAAGCTTGTGTGTGAGTGAGAGTGTGTGTTCGCGTGTGTGTGTGTGCGTGCGTGCGCTAACAACTCAGAGAAAGGGGGCCTTTGTTTCACTCCTGTTTATGTGCAGGGAATCATTTGATCTAAATGAAATCGTTCTGCCCTGAGGATATTAGGCTATGCTGCAGGTGACCTGAAGCTTGGGGACTTGGAATTTTCAAGATGTTAGAGACCTTACAATTTGCTTGACCTCATTGTACGCATGGGAACCACTAAGGCCCAAAGAAGGCCCTGACTGGGGATAAGCCATAGAACTCTGGGGGCCAAGCCAGAGCTCTGACTTCCTAGCCCTGTCTCCCAAGTTCTCTGTTTAAACCTGGGCTACCTTACAACATGGACCTGGAGCAGCTAACACAGTGGCTGACCTACAAGAAGAAAACCTGGCAACAAAATGGGCCTGGGCCCTGTTGCTTACTTAGTCTAAGTCCCATTTCAGGGTGAGCTTTCTGGCTTTTCTCCTTTGTGCTTTATTTGTCTAAAGGTCCTAGGTATGCCCTGGTGCCATAGAGTCCATGCCTATGGTCTTCTTTCCTGTGTCAATTTCCTGTTATTCTTGTTTCAGGCCTACTCTTGAGGGAGAAGCTCTATCTTCCCATGCAATAACCTGGGGATCCAATTGCTGGGGGCACCAGACCTTGGGCTCCCATTTTCTGAGGTCTTCATTGTCATCCCTCCTCCTTTTAATAAGGACCTCAAGCCGTATCCAAAATCTGGTGACGGTAACAACGGTTTGTGCATAGAGTTGGCTTATGGCTTGTGGAAAGGATGAGGAGCACTGCCATTTATTCAAGTTGACTCCACTCCCAAGTACTAGGCTGGTTCTTTGGCTCTGGGTCAGACTGCTTGGGCTTGAATCCTGGTTCCTCTGCTAATCAGCTCTGTGACCTTGACCCAGCCTCCTAACCTCTCAGTGGACATTTTACAAACTGAGTGTCACTAATGCCCACCACAGAGAAGTGTTGGATTTAAACAGATTAGCACATTGAATACCTAAAACTGTCTCTGTGAGTGCTGTCATTTTTATCCTTTAACTTTTAGAACAACTCTGCCAAAAGGGGCCATTTGGTGCTTCTATTTTTGTGAATGAGGAAACTGAAACTCAGAGGTGATGTAAATGATTTAGGGTAACATAGCTAAGTGGAAAATATGACAACAGAACCCAAATCTATGGATTCAGACCTAATGCCAATCCTCTAAAATCCTTTATTGTTCCACTGTCAGGCCTGCCCATGAGGGGTGGTCTCCTTTAAAAAACTTCAATAAAAGCTGAATCAAATATTGTACATTACACAGAGATATGAAAGAGTAAGAAGTTGAGAAGACAAAAACGTTCTTCAAAGAAATGACTGTCTTCTAGATCTAATTCTGATCAAGCTCTAATTCTGACTTGAATCTAAGTAAGTTGGTACTAGATGCTAAGACGCTTTAGCAACAGATCCCCCACAAACCCTTGCTGGTTTGCGGGAAGTCTTGTACTCACAGGAGGGAGCCCCTGCCCTCTGGACTTACCCAATCTTTCTTTGTTTGGATACATTCCATATGGATATTGAGGCTGTCTTGGGCACATCATGGACTTCTAAAGCACAGTTCATGATCACTACCCCTTTGTGATTATGCCACTGCATAATCAACTTTATATAAAATGAAGTTTCAACTACTCATTGCAGCTGGAAAGCAACAGTTAAAAGAAAAATTACCTAATTGCAGATGTGTGACATCAGACTGCTAATGAACCACCCTGGCAGCCAATGGGTCCTAGCTGATTCAGGAAGGAACCCGTGGGCAGCTTTACTTCAGCCAGTGTGGAGCCTGGAAGGAAAGGCGATGTACTGGGCTGTGGCTCCCTTGGGGCTTGTTCCTTGGTTCCTGCATCAGTAGAGGTTCCCTTCATCCCAGCCTGATAATAAACATGCAGCACCTCACCCAACCTGTGTCTGTGGAGCTCCTACTCTGTGTAGCTTGATGAATAGTATCAAACCCTGTTCTGCTTCCATGGATCTTGCGAAGTGTTTGGATTTTACAAGTGACTTTTATGAGCTAAACCATTGCCTTTTGGTGATCCCAGTGAGCCATCTGAGTCAGAACCAAGCTGGGCTTATGTGGCTCAAGCTAGGCTGGGTGGGGGTGGCTGTCTTGGTTACTTTTTTCTTGTTGTTGAGACAAAATACCTGACGTCCAAAGTGAAACAAGGGAAGGTTTATTTCTTACAGTTTTGGGGGTTTCAGTTCATACTCAGCTGGCTCCAAGGCAGCGTGGTGTGGCAGGGCAGCCATTCATGCCCACTGCAAGCAGCAAGAGCGAACAGAGCAAAAGAGGGAAGACAGCCTTCTTCTTGCCCTTACACTGTATGCTGACTCCACCACTGGGTGGGTGCAACACTCACACCACCACTCCCAGCGCCACACAACAAACCAATCACGAACGCCATACTCAGCCCTGTTCATGATTACATGAGGCTTGGGGAGGGGGGGGGTGCATACACACACAAACCATAACAGTGGCCAAAGTAGCTAACAGTGAGACAGGGTGAGCTTAGGGTAGAAGTGGAAGGAACTAGGGATCTGGAATGTTGGGCAGGAACTTTGGACTTGAGAGCAGTCCTCAAATCACTGAGTCAGACACCCAACAGAAGTGAAGTGAGTCTCCTTATATCCATTTCTGTTGTCTATAGTTTATTCTTCATTGGATAGCCAGAATGACCTTTTAAACTCTTAAGTCATACTTCATTTCCTTCTTACTTAGGGTTCTCCAGTGCATCCCCGTTAGGCCGGAAATAAAGTTCAAACCCCTTCCCATGCCTGTAAGGGCCTAGGTGTTCTGTCTTCTCCTTCCTACTCCCCAGGTCTTTCCATTCTTCCATTCGTCTCCATGACTACCATCATTCATCCGCCCTGACCACACTCTGCCCCAGGGAGCATTGGCAAGCTTAGTCCTGCCCCAGGGCCTTTGTACCCACTTTCCCCCTTGCCTGAAATGCTCTTCTCCCAGACCATCAAAACACTGACTACTTATTATTTGCTTTTCAATTCAAATGTCACCTCCTGGTTGTAGTGGCAATGGCAGATTTGATTTTTTCACCTAATACTTGCTATGATATCCCTGGAAAGACATTGTCATACTGAGGCATCTGGGATGTGAAGTGGATCAGACCCCAAGGGCCAAGAGAATCCTGTATCTCACTAGCAATGGAGTCAATAGAGCAACAGATGTCCACTCTCCCAACAGCAGTGGGAAAACAATATTCTGAGAGCCGGGCATAGTGGGATGAACCTATAATCCTAAGTAGTTGGGAGACTAAGGCAGGAAGATCATGATTTCAAGACTTTGTCTTAAAAACAAGAACAAAACACTATTCTATAACTTGCAGATAGTAAAAGTTAGAACATGCCTATTATCTTAATGTCTCAACAGAGAAAATAGATTTTATGTGTCTGTCTTTTCTTCTAGGCTTTGTCCATATAAATCAAATAGAATTGTTTTTCAAAACGGTCCTGTGCAAGGCATCATTAAGTTTTTAGGAAAATCTTACAAAGAACTTAGTGTATGTCAGTCCCAAGTAAAGCACTGGGGTGGAAAAGATGATCAAGACTTGGTCACATTCTCCAGAAGACCTCCTACATTCAAATCCTGGCTGAGTCTCCTTGGGAAAGTTATTTAATAAGAGCTTTTTCATTAATAAAATCAGAATGATCCTGGATGTGTTGGTATGCACTTGTAATCTCAGCTACATAGGAAGTTGGAGGATTTCTTGACTCTGGCAACATAACAATTCTTGTCTCAAAAAGTAAGACAAAAATAGAAGAAATAGACATGGTGAAAATAATACCTATGAGAACGATGGGAAAGATTAAATAAATCATATATGAAAAGTGTTGGAACAGTGCCTGGGACAAGGTAATGATGTATAAGCATCGACTGATAGGACGGTTACAAGGCAAAGTGATGCAGGCTTTAAAGAGAGCTGTATGGGCACTGTGAGGACAGTTCACTGCTAGGGGAGGATGGACAAGGAGTGCTTCTTGCAGGAAATCTTCACGATTTCCTGTAGAAAGGCAGAACGATATCAAGGTAACCGAAGGTCACTGGGAAAAAGAGCTTCTTCTTCAAGTCCTGCTTTGTTATTTGTCAACTCTGTGGCTTTGGACGACTTATTTAACTTTTTCTGTGAAATTCATGTCATCTCACAGGGGCAATGTGAAGATCAAATAAAATGACATGAGCAGTGCTTCTGGCACATGGTGGGTGCTGGCCCAAGGGCAGGCAGAGCTCGCTGCGTCCCATTTGTGATGAGACGCTGTGAAGTGCTGAGTCCTACGGGACAGCCTCAGGGGAAGGTGACTGCCCTTCCAGGGTGATGCACCTTCTCATGGGCAGCTGCTTCCCGTATCTGAGGACACAGTAGCCCTGAGTGCCCAGTCATCCCTGCACTCCAACTCCAAGTGACTGCATGGCCAACCCAGCCCAGGCACTTTTGTGGGGCCAGCTGAGGTCTGTATTGGACCTGCCTTAGAGCTCAGTGTCTGCCTCTACTCTTTGCTGCTACCTTTGTCCCTTGCTTTAGCCTGCTGTAACAGGGTATCACCTCACTGGGTGGCTTACACAATAGAAGGTTATTTTATCACAGTTCTGGAGGCTGGAAGTCCACAAGCAAGAGGTCAGCAGGATTGGTTTCTGATGGCGCCCCCTTCCTGGCCTTCTTGCTGTGTCCTCACATGGTCTTTCCTCTGTGCATCTCTGGTCTCTTTCTGGTCTCTTCTTTAAAGGATACAGACTTATTGAGTCCCTCCCCCATGACTTTATTTAACCCTAATTACCCCCTCAAAGGCCGTATCTCCGCATACAGTTGCACCGAGGATTAGGACATTAGCACATGAGTTTTGGGGGAACATGGTTCAGTCCAGAATGTCTCCTGTTCACAGATGTGGATCCTAAACACACCCCTTAATGATTTCCTCCTACTGATATCTGCCTCAGTGTCCCCTTCAGAGCTGTGTGTGCACTTCTAAATCATCTTAGTGTGCATAGTTCTGGGGACATACTGCTTCTTCAGCTAATGGTTAGTTATGGAATGAATTGTTATTTGGATGTGAGTTAGAGTATGAAAGACTGCTTAGACCCAGTATTCACTAATGGTCAGAAGGGATAAAGATTCAGATGTCCCGTGTGAGTTGTTATTTAAGTGTTTATGTACACAAACACCACCAAATTTAGGCCAGTGAGTGTGGGGTAAATAGACTTTACTCACTGAATTAAGAAAAGGGTCCTTTGACCATTCTAGATCCCAGTTAAGGGAAAGAAATTTTCTTACTGGTAACCTTCTTTAAGGCACTACTGTGTCAGGACTCTTGTTAGCACATTTAATCAGGGATTTCTCACAACTGTCCTTTGAAGGAGAGACCTTGAAAGACAGAGAAACTGAGATTTGCTGCTCCAAGTCAAAAGACAAGCCAGTAACACAGTGGAGAGTCAGTCCCCACCTCACATCAGAGTCCCTAAAAGGAGAGTGGCTCTGCTTTCCTCATCAGAGCATCCTGTCTCCCTCTCCGTCCTGCTTGGGTGTACCTAGGCCCCGCCCCAGTGGCTGTTTCCCAGAAGCCCCTGCAAGGCTGAGGAACCAGACCTCTGGGGATAAGGCTGACACTGGAAGTTAATGACTATCAGTTGAAACAAAACAGTTGTTTACATGTTGCCATCATTAGAGGTTCCAGCCTTACCTCTGCTGGGCCTCCTGCCAGATGTTTGGAGGGGGTTTTCACAAGCTGTGCAGTTTACTAAATACAAAGCACTCTTATTAAGGCCTTTTAGTATTAGGCGGTACAATTCTGATAACCGGTAATTGAATTTCTTTATCTGGAGCAAAGGAGACCAAGATGCTCTCAGAATTTGCTCAGCTGGGGGACACAGATGGTTGCTGGAGACATGGGGATTCCCTTCTTGAGCCCCCACTGAGGAGAGCAGTTTGGTTTAATGATCCTTTGAGAAGCAAGCCTTGTGTCTGGCTCCTGATGGACGCTGAAGCAACTCTTCCCGAGGAAATCAGGGAAAAGTGACATCTGTACTTGACATTGAAGGATAAATGGAGTTTCTCAGAATGGAAAGAAGGAAGGGGAAGGCCATGCCAGGGGGAAGAATAGCATGTGCCAAGGCACCACCGAAGCCTGAGTGCCTGTCATTTCAGAAAGCAGCCCCACGACACTAAGCACCCTCTTAAGTCTGGCTGTTTGCTATCCAGACCAGCAGTGCTCAACCAGACTTCTACACCAGAGCCATCTGAGAAACTTTAAAAAACAATGCAAGGAGAGAAATGGAGGCTGGCAGATTTTAATTTAATTAGTCTTAAATGGTACTCCAAGTATCAGTGTGTTTGAAAAGTTTGAAAAGATTATTGTAATGCACAGTCCAAGTTGAGACTGAGCCTGACATCTCAATGGCTTCTCACCTTCCAAGCTTTTGGACAAGTGCATTGCGGGAAACTTTGGGCAAGTTTTAAATTAGTTATCAAGCGTGACTGAAGTGCAAGAGGGAGTTATCTGAGTGCTCAGCCTCGAGGGTAAACACTGCCCTTTGGGCTGGCGCGTCATAGGAAAGACCCTCTTCCCTATCAGACCCTGTTAGAGAAAGAACCGCTTGCAGGAAGGGCTTAATGTTGGCCAAATTCAGACCACATCTATCCCAGAAGTAAACAAACACCAATAGGATCTGGGGCCTTTGCCTACAACCCTCCTTCTGACTTTTCTGGATGAGGAAAAAAATTAGTGAATTATTCAAGGTTGGGGACAGGAGGTTTTATAATTGTGAATTGTAAGATGGCTGAATAAGAAACTGTAGTAGCCTATACATATTTTATCCCTATTTTTTCACTCCCTAGCAGAAAAAGATTTCAGTTTTCGTTGCTCCCAAGCAGGACTGCTCACTTTGACATTCCCCGGGTGTCTGTAGTACTAGGCAATAATTAAATATCAGGTGCATAAGTTGCTCTTTAATTTGACATGTGTGCTCCAGGCAATAACGGCACGCAGTGCCATGTGGGAGTGTAATTGCTAAGGAATAAAATCTTGTAGCGAGTGAGATCATTGTATCAGGTACGGTGTGACAGCTCATTTGATCATTATGCCCAGGCTAAAGAGTTTGCCTAATTAGTTTCCATTAAAACTCACCCTTTAATCAAGAGTTATTCTTGCATAAAGAATGTCACTCGGTCCAGATGAATGAACAATGGTTTCCCCTCGAGATTGGACTCTCTGCTGTACTGGGATGCCATATGTCTTTTCAAACAATCCACACCCGGCCCTCAGCTGGGAAGCTAGAGCTGGAATGGCTGGTATGCATGGGAGGGAGGAAAGGCAATGTGAAGAGAGAAATGAATGCTGCCAACCTTGGTGGGTGGGCCTTGGGGGTCTAAGGGAAATCCCCAACTCCCAGCCAAGTGCAGAGATCTGAGATCCCAAGGTCTTCCGTATTCAGAGAGAACTGGGACTACAGAGGGGAAATAACTTGGCCACAGATGTACTGCAAGCATGGCCAAACTCAGGCTGGGACCTAGTTCTTCTGATTTGCAATGCAGGGCTTCTTGTTCCCCATTGCATGCCCAACTCAGCTCTCAAGGGCTTTAGAACAGAGGACATGAACTTTAATGTTGCCATGCTCTGAGTATTGGGCTTTGAGAGAGTGAGTGTGAGGATGGTTACTGGGTACTCAGTATTCAGTCTTGTTCCATTTTCATGTCTTGGCACCTAAATTTCCTTTGAATACTAGCTTTGCATTGTACCGGCGTGACCTTGGGTAAGTCACTCAACCTCCTTAAGAGTTAACTTCTTTGTCTACAAGGTTGAAGCAATCTCCTGCATAGAAGGACTCTTTTCTGAGTACCTGGAATTCAAGATACCTCCTCTTGGTTTGGATTTCTATCCTGAGAAACTGTTTGCCAACATCATGGGGGGTATTACTGCTGCAGCCCTGTCTATTCCCACAAATATGCCTACTCTTACATACTCACGACTCCCACATTTCTATCTATAGCCTCTATCTTATTTTTAATTTTAAATGTCTAGTTGTCCACTGGATAGTGTTCAGTTCAGAAAAACTCACTTGATCCTGAGTTCATCTCCAATCTACTCTCCAGTCTCACTGAATTTTAAAATTTTTAACTGACATTGCCAAACACTAAGACCTTCAAGCTAAGTAATCTCAGAGATTCCCTTGAGTGGGAAAAATGAAAGGAAGATCAAGAGCGGTCCAGTGGGAAGCCCTGACCTGGGGCAGCTCACTAAACCTGTCTGAGCATGACTTAGTTTTCCCACATGTAAGGTAGGGGAAAATGATGCTATGTGCCACCCAAGATGCTTATTGATCTGATCTTTGGCTGTCTTTTGACACTGGCCATTACGAATCTCCTTTAAACAAACAGCCTTTGCTCTAGACGCTCCAGCCTACATGATATTCTTGAATCACAGTTGTTAATTTTATTCAAGCAAATGTATTATTGGTATTGTTTGTTGATTTCTTCATATCACTAAAATTTTTTTCAGTATTTCTTCAAGTATATGCAGCAAGTTTATTTTATATTCTTGGATCTTTGTGTCAGTAATTCACTTCAAGGAGTTCTATATGCTGTTTACAGTATTTAAACCCTCAAATCTAGTTATTTTGGTTTATAAAATGGTATTTCCTTGAAACTATCAATCAGCTACTGGATATTAGATATTGGAGAAAAGGCCAAGGTCAGGTGTCTGTCCCCATTAAGAGAGGGAAACAGGAGCTCCAGGGTAGAAAGCCTAAAGCCCCAGACCTCTTCAGTTGGGTTTCAGTTTTAAGCCTGAGAGGTACAGTGGCGTGGATAGGTGGAAGGTATTCTCTTTAGGTGGGGCCTCTCAGCTCTGAATTTGGGAGATGCAGAATGGGGTGGGTGGGTAAATATCTAAGAGTGGGGGAGCAGATCTGACCTGTGACAGGTTTTCATCACCTGGTCCCAGCCAGCTATCTTGCTGCACTAGTGTTGGTCCTTCTGGGCCATGATTTGTCTAAGGCAGTGCAGAGTGTGGTGGGAGCAGTACTTTAAGGCTTGCGTCCCACACCATGGCTTGCAAGCTTTCTAGCTGCACGACTCCATGTAGATGCCCTGCTTCCCTCACACTAGCTGGTTCCCAAAGGGCTCACATTCTGTGGCTGTTACATACTTTCCTCTTGTTTCTGAAGTTTTTTCAGTGTTAAAGTTGGTGGAAGGAAAGAAAACTAAACAATGACCTTGGCAGAAACCAAAATTTTGTATTTTAGGATACTTGATACAGTTTTTATGAACGCACATAGCACATTTGTTAGAGAGCACGGTGGTTAGCCAGGACTCTGAGGTGAGACTGGTAGGGTTGATTATCTGCATTTGGGGAGGGAGTCTGCTTGTAGAGAGAGGAAAAGGAATATGCCAAGATGCCTGGTGTAGCCCCAGTGATTAAAACAGGGACAAAGAAATGAGTTTATGAGTCTCAGTCACAAACAACTCTGTCTTCAGGCTTTAGAGATGAAGATTGATAGAATGGAGAAAAGGGCCACTTTATTACTTTTAATTTTTTTTATTTTGAACTAATTTTAGATTTAGAGGAGAGTTGTAAAAGTAGTACCAAGCATTTCTATGTACCAAGGAGTCCAGCACTTGGTTAAAAACCTACTGTGACTTCCTGACCTGGGGAACTACAGAGGCATTGTCCCCAAAAGACATGATGTGCAGCCCACACACTGCAGTCTCTGCGGGGAGTTTCAGAGCCTGGTCATGGTCTTTCACACATTTACATCCCTAACCCAGGTCCCATTATTCCTAGGTCTGTTTATGTGAGGTTTTGGGCATGGTCCTCTTTAGGGATCTCTGCTCAGTTTGTGTATGGGTTATGTGTGTGTTTCTCTCCCTTCTGACTCAGAATCCAGTACCATTTTACTTCTACCCCTCTCACCCCTGGCCCTAGAGTCCACAAACCTATGAGAATCTTTTGTTTGATGCTCCCTGAACAGAGAGTGGATCCGCACATCTATGCTGTTCTACTTGACTCTTTCCCCAGTTGCATGGGGAAAAATGAATCTGGGGGTGTTTGTAACTGTTTACTCCAGTCTTAGCATCTTCTTATACCATTATAGTAGGTGATCAAAACCTGCTATGGTTTGGGTATGGTCTGCGTGTGTCCCCGAGGGTTCATGTGTTGGTAACTTGGTCCCCAGTGTGGCAATCTGAGAATGAGCAGAACCTTGAAGAGGTGGGGTCTAGTGGGAAGATACTGGGGATGCTGCCACCAGAAGGATTAACACAGATCTTGAAGAATGAGTTTTCATAAGAGCGGGTTATCACAAAAGAGTGAGCCTGATCTCTGAATCTCTCTGGCTTCCTGTATCACCGTGTGATTTCTTCCATAGAGGTTCCTAGCATCATCATGTCATGCCATGGGCCGTGGGCCCCTCACCAGAACCAAGTACAAGCTGGTGCTGTGGTTTTGGACCTCCAAATATGCTTCTTTATACATTACCCAGCTTTAGGTGTTTGTTACAGCAACAACAAAAAAATCAAAGATAATGCTTAACTGTGATTTCTGTCTCGCGTTAATTGGCGGCTCCAGCAGCTAACAGTTCAGCTCTGTCTCCCAGCTCAGCTGCACTCCTGACAATACCGTGTGTCCAGCGTCCCCAAATGTTGGGCCCATTTCCCAGTCATTCACCTCTGCAGTCTCACTGGGCCTCACACTCAGAAAGGTCTTGTGTTTGGTTAATTCTCTGCTGTTCTACCTTGAAATCTTCTTAGAGTTTGGACAAGTGGCTCCACATTTTTGTGTCACAGTGAGACCACTGATTCTGCCCTAATGCCACCATCTTACACGACCATGGAATATTTGTCAAAACCATGGCATTAACATCAGAACACCACCATCAAGCAAGCTACAGACTTTACTTGGATTTTACCAGATTTTCTGCTAATGTCCTTCATCTATTCCACAAATCTACTCCAGGGTATCACATTACATTTAGTTGTCACATATCCCTAATTTCTAATCTGTCATCCTTTTTTGGTCTTTCTTTGTCCTGGACCTTGAATCTTGAAGAGTCTGGTCACTTATTTTATAGACTGTCCCTTAAATTGGGGTGGTCTGATATTCAGTCTTGATCGGACCGAAGTTGTAGATTTTTTGGAAAAGTTCTCACACAGGTGAAGTGCCCTCCTTACATGACACCAGAAGGTATGTGACCCCAATAACTTGTCACCAGTGATTCTAATATTGATTAGGGTGGATCAGATTTTCTCTATTGTAGTGCCAGATTCTTCAATGTGGTGTTACCACTGTTTTCTATAGAGCTGTCATTTGTTACAAGTGCGTCATCAAGTCTGGCCCATACTCAGGGGGAGGTGATCAAGCTTCACCTCCTAAAAGGAGGAGTATCAAATAATTTCCAAACTGAAGGTGTAACTCAGTGGTAAAGTGCTTGCCTTAGCATGTATGAGACCTTGGCTTCAATCCCTTGTACTTCCAAACAAACAAACAAACAAGCAAACAAATTGCTATGGTTTATACATTGTGTCAACTTGAGAAGTCTAGCAGCTTAATTAAGTAACTCAGCCACTCTACATCCTGGGGTGTAGAGCACAGTTACCTGGTCATTGTTAGCAATTTGAGAAGGTCAGAAGTTTAACTGGGAGACTCAGGAGGGAGCCAGGGGTCTTACTTTGTAAACATTCTCATCCTGTGCAAAGGCAAGGATGTTTGTGAAGCTACACCCACGGGGGGTGGGGGGTGTCCTGTGTACTATATAAAGGAGGAGAAAAGGTTTGTTCTTGCCCCCCCCCCCTTTTTACTCTGGCTGCCTTTGCTTGACTGTTGCCTTGAAGTGTTGCCCCTGTGCCGTGCCACCCTGCCTTGGAGCCAGCTGATTGTAGACTGAAATCTCCAAAAAGCTGTAAGCTAAATAAACCTTTCCTTCCCTAATTTTGGGTGTCAGGTGTTTTGTCTCAGCAACAAGTAAAAAGTAACTAAGACACAAGTCAACAAAAGCACACTAGCAATAAGTAAATATTTGGAGGAGA
Organism: Dasyprocta punctata; assembly: GCA_004363535.1. Taxonomy (NCBI): domain Eukaryota; kingdom Metazoa; phylum Chordata; class Mammalia; order Rodentia; family Dasyproctidae; genus Dasyprocta; species Dasyprocta punctata. Next base: position 29,649 of record RJWM01003518.1, on the reverse strand, counting down.
CACCTGAAACTGTGGAGATATGCTCCGGTTCTTTAATGTTTTGTCCATTGATTTGAGTACTTATTAATGGATTGTGCCTGCAGTAGTTATTTCTTAGCAGTATATAAATGGCGATATTTTATTTCAAGAAATGTCTTTGAAATTATGCTGCAAATCTCACTTATGTATTAACTTATGTATTATGGTCTTTTTACTGCACTAGTCAAACCTTGAAGACTGCCTTTTGCATCTTGTCTGCAGTGCTTTGGCTTCTCAATGAAACTTTGTTCAGCTGAGCCGAATTGAATTGTTTTTGTCGGATTAGGCTTAAGGACAGCCTCAGGCTTGCTGGCCAAGAAGTAGTTCCCCTGCAGTGTGAGCCAAAGAGCGACTACCTCAGTGACATTTGGAAACCTGCCAGAAATGCAAAATATCAAGCCCATAGAGCTCCCGAGTCAGAAACTCTGGGGAGGCCCAGCAACCTGTGTTTCAACAAGTCCTGCAGGCACAGTCTATGAGAGTTGAGTACATCTATGAGAGTCGGGGCAATTTTCTTAATTTGACAAATTTGCAGATGTCAGAAATGGGACCTAGAGAAACTGGTCCTGCTGATTCAGGGATTGTCTTCTCATTGTCAGTCAGCGCTTGACCAGGTAATGACTAATTAATTCTGTTCAACATAAAGAAGGTTGGGATGTGGTTTGTGAGAGGATGTGGAATACATGGAAATTTTTCATGTGGAAAAAGTGAGCAGAGAATTCCAGGCAGACGCAATCCTCAACACAGGTTTCTCCATATCATGAGATATGGAGTCTGTTAAGCTACAGCAGGGACCCCCATGAGGTTCATGGGTGGTGATGGAGGAAGTGGTGGGAAAAGGATGGAAAATTTGGACTGGACAAGATGAGAAAGGTAGGTCCCATCCCTTGGAATCCACTCCTGTTCCTTCTGCCATCTGCACAGAGCCAGTGTGCTACAGATTGGCAATCTAGGGAAACCAGAGTGAAAATCACATTCGCATTTCCCCAGAGGGAGCTGGGCTAGAGGGCGAGCTAATGGCACAGGTTTTGAACTTTATACAGTGTGCTCTGATATAACCCTCCCACACACTGTGAAACTGCAAGCATGCCATTCTCTATGAGCCCCACTTTCTTCATCTGTGAAACACACAATAACAATTGTAGCACTTATTGAGCACTTGTCATGTGATGAAATTTCCTAAGGATGTCACATGAACTCACCCACTGAATTGTCATGATGACTTATGGGAATTAGCAACACTATTCTCACTTTACAGAGAAGAAACTAAGACACAGAGATCAGTTCATAGAACTGTTAAACAGGGCAGATTGGGTTCAAAAGCAAGCTTTCTATCTCTTGAGTCCACCTCTCTCCCACACTAAGTAACCACTTGTCTGACTTTGTAGGAGTTCTGGGAATTTCAGTGTATATAAATTCCTCAGTGCACGATTATATTCACAATGAGTCTCCATGCACACTCCCATAACTCATGGGGGTTCCTGCGAACCTGAGGGCTTGGGAGTATCAACTTCCTGTCATCTCAGGTTCTCTGATAGGGTTTCCCACTGGTTTAAGGGCTGTGATTTGTTGCCTCTATCCAAAGGATCCTCAGAGGTTTCTAACTTCCATAAGATGGGGCAGCCGTAAGCTGAGCTGGGGTGTGAAATCTGAGAAATCGTAAAGAAAAGGCAGTGCCATGAGGTGGCCTGAGTTAGGAGAACCTGGTTATAGGCTGAGTTGTGTCTGTACGCCATGCCACCCCAGGTAAGGGTTTTCTCTACCTCCATTTTAGTTTCCTCATTCATGAGAGGTAGAGATTGAATTTAATATCTTGCATAATTTTATTTTGCTTATTTTTAAATGATGTGTAAGCTTGTACATATTTGTGGATCACCATGTGATGTTTTAACACATGAATATACTCTATAATTCTCAAATAGGATAAACATATCTGTTTCCTCAAATATTCATAATTTATGGTAAAATTTACAATCCTTTTTTCTGGCCTTTTAATATGTTATCATCATCTATGGTTATCCTACTGTCCAATAGAATACCTGAGTTTCTTTCTTCTAAATAGAATTCAGTACCCATTGGTCAACATTTCTCTGTTCATCCCTCCCCTAGCACCATTCTACTCTTAATTTCTTTGAGACCAACTCTGGGTCTAACTACATCAGAGTTTCCTCTTGCCTTGATGAAGAAGAAAAGTAGCTCAGAGCATATTTCCCTCTCTGAAAATGGTTGTCCTTTCAGGATACTGGTCCCTCAATTATTTAGAAAAGTCCCTCTTAATAGATTATGTGGCAGCATCATTACACTTAATGCTTAATAACCATTCTAGTCATTCTGCATTTCTTATCTATGGGACCTGTTTGTAAGCATACCAGTGTAACTACTGCCATGCCTCATTAATTTGACTTAGAAGTAGGGAGAATTTAAACCATCATGGTGCTGAATTTTGCATTTGAATGGTTTCTGAACACTAACCAACCAGATGAAAAAAGTTTGAACAGAATCAGGTAGAAACATGTGAACTGTCTCATGATGACCTAATTCCATTATTCTCTACATGTCATTTTATTATTTAAACAAAGTACTAAAGTAGTATCTGAAATAAATTGTTGTGATCTCTGATATTAAGGGCAGCCAGTAAAATTAGGGAGGTGGAGAGCTGGCTTCTCTACAATGGTGACAGACTTCTTGAAAATCTCATGAAGACCAGATGTCTTCCCTAGTCTGTCTTTGCCCTCACTGATGGGGAGGCCTCGGTACCGTTTAGGGGATAGACAGTGGTGGGAGTGACTTTTACTCCATTTATCGCTTCAACATCAGTAATTTCTATGTGTTTTTGAGAGCAATAGGTAGCATGCTGGGTAATCCTTCTCCAGTTGGGAAGGGACCTAAGCAATTACCAGTGAAGTATTCATGAAAGATCCAAAAGGGGAAAAGGTGGCTAGTGATGCCTTTGTTCAATCCTACCAATGCATAAGATGACACACTTTGGAGCAAACAGAGATCCTTTTCTAGTTAAGGGTATGCCTTGAGAGTTCTGCTATGATGCAAATATATGCATAAATGTTTATGTTCTAAAAATCATTATCATCATCATTATTACTAACAATTTCACTTTCAGGGCAACTTTATCTTGATTCAGAATCAGAATTTTAAAAAATTTTGCTTATACTTTCTGAATTTTTCTTATGCTTCTACCCTTACTACTTTTATTCTCAGGGCAAACAGACTGGGTTTTGAAAACATCAAACAAATTACATCATCTCCTTTCTTAAAAATCTTTGGATGACACCCACTGTACTTAACTTCAGCCTCACTGTGACCTCAGAGGCCCTCTAGGATGTGGGCCCTCTTAAGCCACCTCTGTGCCTATCTCACTGGCCTGCTTTCTGGTCCTCGAGCAAGTCAGGTCCATCTGCACTTCAGAGTCCTGTGTCTCTGGGTCACTGCCTGTATATGTCTTCCCCTCTGTACCACCTGTCCCCTCACTTTCACTTTTCCATGCTTGGTTATCCTCAAAACATTTATCACTCTCTGAAGTGGTCTTACTTGTTCATTCGCTTAACGTCTGCTCTCTCTGGAAGTGCATAGAGCCTCTCCCGTCTCATTCACCACTGCGCTCTCAGCACCTCCGGAGGCTCCAGGCACTAACCCTGCTCTGCGTGTCTTTCACTGAGTGGCCCACTGGGTCAACACTCTGCTTCTGTCCACCCAGTCTGCTCTTCCTGGTCTGGTTTTCCTTTCCGGATTCTAATAAAACTTTAAATGAGACTAATCACTGGCTGAACAAATGGAAGTGAGTGCATTGTGAGTCTGAGAAATCTGCTTCGAAGATGGGATGGATCAGGTTAATAGGCATTTGCTAGTCAGAAAGCTGCAATTAAAAGGAATTCTTGGGAGACAGGAGCACAACTCAGTGGAAGACAGTTAGCCTAACATGTGTGAAGGCCTGGGTTTGATGTTCCGTAAAAGGAATTGTCTCATACTTGAGTTTGAGGCAGCGGTGCTGGGGAGTTTACTGAAGATCTGCCCACTGGGAGTCAATAGTTTTCCAAACCAAGTGAATCATTTGCGTGAGCATAGGGACTTCTTGAAAGTCCCATTTAACAGATAAGCCCATTATTTGTATCTTGGAGACACTCCTGCTTCTCTTCTGACTCGTCTGTTTCCACTGCACACCTTGGTTCTTGAGGTTCATTCATCCCTCTCCTGAAGGGGATCCTGAGGCAGCTTTCTTGAAAGCCAGTGCAAAGGTGAAAACTCATGTTCTCCCCACAGTGGGGAACATGGGGATCACAGCCTATTTGTGGAGGCTTCCCGGATGTTACTTTCTGATGGAGGTCAAAAGGGCGTGTGCTCATTTTCAGTTTGAAGTTCGCATTGTCTGCAAACATAATAGCTACCCCTGCTTTTTTCTGGGTTCCTGTTGCATGGAGTATTGTTTTCCAGCCTTTGATTTTTAGTCTGTGAGCTTCCTTTTGAGTGAAATGTGTTTCTTGTACACAGCAGATTGTTGGATTTTGTTTCTTAACCCACTCTGCCAGTCTGTTTCTTTTTATTGGTGAGTTGAGACCATTTACATTGATTGATATAACTGATATGTACTGACTCATCCCTGTCATGATATCTTTCTATTGTTGGTTTTCCACATTTTCTGTTTAATTATTTGCCCTGCTTAGTGGTTTCCTTTTGTTGTTGTTCTTAAAACTGTAGCTATCTTTGTCTCTTTCTAGAGTATCTTTAAGTATTCTTTGTAGTGTTGGTTTGGTGGCCATAAATTTCTTCAGTTGTTCTTTGTCATGGAAGTAACTTATTTCTCCATCAATTTTTAAAGATAGTTTTGCAGGATACATCAATCTGGGTTGAAAGTTGTTTTCTTCCAGGATTTGAAATACTTCACTCCAAGTTCTTCTTGACTTAAAGGTTTGTGTTGAGAAGTCTGCTGTGATTCTGATTGGCTTTTCTTCATAGGTGATCTGTTTCTTTTCTCTGATAGCTTTTAGTATTTTTGTCTTGTGCTGTATTTCTGATAACCTAATTATTACATGTCTGGGTGAAGATTGATTTTGGTTATGATTAACTGGGGTTCTGTATGCCTCACTTACCTGTATATCAGATTCTCTTCACAAGTTTGGAAAATCTTCTGTTATTATTTCTGGAAATAGTCTTTACAGGTCATTAGTATTGACCCCCTGCTTTTTCACTGATGCCTATTAATCTTACGTTATTTCTCTTGGCATCATCTTGCAGCTGTTGAATTGTCGTTTCTTGGTTCCTTATTATTTTTAAGAGATCTTTTCTTTCATGATCATAAGCTTCCATGCTGTCTTCGAGGTCTGAGAAATCAGGCCCCTAAAATTCAAGGACCCAATCCAAAAATGGGCATCTGAGATGAATATATGCTTCTCAGAGAAAGAAATACAAATGGCAAATAAATATATGAAAAAATGTTCAACATCAATGGTCATTTGGGAAATGAAAATTAAAACAACACTGAGATTCCATCTCACAGAAAGAATGGCCAAGATTAAAAATCAACCAAGAACAAATGCTGGAGGGGCTGTGCAGAAAAAGGAACTCTTCTCTACTGTTGGTGGGAGTATAGACTGGTGCAAACACTGTGGAAATCAGTGTGGAGATTCCTCAAGAAGCTAGCGTTATACATCCCATTTGACCCAGCTATCCTGCTTCTGGGCATTTTCTCAGAAGAACTGAAAACATCACACCACAGTGATATTTGTGCACCCATGTTTATAGCAACCCAATTTGTAATAGCCAAATCTTGGAAACAACCCAAGTGCCCATCAATCAAGGAATGGATAAAAAAGATGTGGTATTTTTATACAATGGAGTACTACTCAGCTATCAAGAAAGATTACATTGAGACTTTTATAAGTAAATGGACACAACTTGAGACCATACTCGTAAGTGAGATAAATCAAACCCACATGTGTAAATACCATATTGTCTCCCTAGTGTAAGAAATGGAAAAAGTATATATGATCCAAAATCTACAATAAATACTGTGTAAGGGTAAAAAAAGGCTCAAAGAGCAAAAGTAATAGGGAAAGGGATAAGAAGGAAAGAAGGAAGGGAAAAGGAAAAAGATATAAATCTGTATATATATATATATATGTAAGATAACTAAAATGACTATACTACAGAATGTATTAGTTATTGAGAAAGATCAGTTAATACTCATATGATTAGATCAATTTTGCATGTCTATATCTGTTAATGCAAACAACTGTGTTGAAGGTAATGATACACAACATTGCAACTATTGTCAAGTTCCTATCATCTTGTTTTGTAAACCTATAATGTTACTGTTGTGGATTCGCTGTTGTTGTTTGTCTCTTTCGCTTTTTGCCTTTCTTTTTTTTTTTTTTTTGCAGCACCGGGGATTGAACTCACAGCCGCGCACCTGCCTGACAGGCACTTAAGCTGCTGAGCCAAACTCCCGGCCCTGGTTTTTTTTTGAGGCAGGGTCGCACTATGCAGCTCAGGCCGGCCTTGCGCTCGCGTTGTAGCCCAGGCCGGCCTCGAACTCACAACGCTCCGCCTACCTCAGCCTCCCGAGTGCTGGGATTAAAGGCGTGCGCCACCACGCCCGGCTACTTTTTGCCTTTCTTATATGTGTCTTTTTTTCTCTTAAAAAAAAAGGGTGTGCACTACTTCTCTTTTGTAACATGGGGTATGTAGTAATAGATGATCCGGAGGAGTTAGGCACAGAGAGGGCAAGTAGGTCAGACAGCAGATTTTGGAGACAAGTAATTGGGTTAATAGTGAGAATTCTGTATGGTCTTGAACTGAACTCCTATTATGGGTTTTTATATCTAGATGTCCCCCTAAGGCCTCACACAGTCATGGGTGAGGTTTTTGGGAGGTGATTGGATTATGGGAGCAATGAATCAGTCTACTGATGAGTTTGTAGTTAAATCTGGCCTTTCTTTTGCCAGTCCATTCTGCCATGCCACCCTGCCTTGGAGCCCGCTGACTATGGACTGAAACCTCTGCAAACTGTGAGCCAAAATAAACCTTTCCTCCTTTAATTTGCAGGTGTCGAGTATTAAACCTCAGCCTCCAGAAAGTGACTAAAACAACTTTTCTGTGTTTAAGTTTTCTCCTATAAAAGATGAGGATGATAATGATATTTATTTTAGAAGATTGTAAGGGTCAAATAAAATGCTATCTATGCACTTATTTGCAGCACCTTGTGCATGGTGAACATTAAGATGTTAAGTATTTGTGTCATTAGCTATAGCCATAAAAATAATATTTCGGGGGGCTGTGTTAGCTCATATTTTAATTTTAAGACTTACATTTCTGAGAATTCTATATATCGTATTATGTAAGAAGACTCAGTAAATTATTTCTTTTAATGCTCATATAAAATCTCCTGGCTTAAAAGAATTTGACACATGATTTTGAAGGTGACTGTGTTATTGCAGAGAAAGGACTGGAAAATTGAAAGTTTTCCATTCACTGTCCATCAGTGAGTGGTTCTTCTCTCTAGAGAAAGTAAAGCAAATGGTTGCTAACCTAGAAAAGAAGGAAGAAAAATTTAGATTTTCCACCTAATATTTCATCTCAATTTCATTTTTTACCTTCTTTTTTTTATTCGGTAATTTCCAATCCTGAGAGTCAACTCAAATTATATCGAGTTGGTTCTCTTGCACCAGTAACATGAAGAACAGCATGAAAGAGTAAGCCTTTTGATAGTTCATTGTTTAAGACCGGGAAGGAAAAGTTATCTGACTTGAAATGTACAATTTTGGCTCCTAGGCCATGGTTATCACTGTTGATTTGCCTTACTCCATTCTGAGTCTCAATTGACATACCTGGAGGGGCTCGATAAATTTGGGACTCCATTAAAAAAGTAAAACCACTGATGACTGATTAGGTACAAAGATTGAATTATACTGAATTCCTCAAGTGGATAGTCTACACCCAATTATATATTTATCCCGCAAATATACTCTACTAAGCACCTAGAACAATTTCTGGTGTATAATAAGCACTTGTTATAGCTTGTGTCTAGGTGTCTCCCCAAAGCCTCAAGGTAGAGCATTTGGAGGTGGCTTGACCTACAGTGTGTGATTAATTCATGGTGCAATGCTAGGATTAAGGGTGGGTAATTACTAAATCAGTCCACTTTTTGGTTTGGTATTGCCCTAATCCCCATAGAATGGATACAATAAAAGGTACAGAAAGACACTTGTCTTGTGTCTTGCTTGCTGTGTTATCGTCTACCCACTATGAACTTTTTTCCCTCTGCAATGCCTGCTTGCCATGCCACTCTGCGTTAGAACCAGTCAATTGCAAAGTGAAACCCCTACAGTGAGCTACATAAATTTTTCCCTCTTTAACTCTGGATGTCGAGTATTTTGTTTCATTAACAAGAGAAAAGACAACACTCAACATATATTATTTGAATGAATAAATATTAAATCTAAAAATGTCTATTTTTATAGTGTAAAGAGGGCATCAACTTAACATTGGGCATCTTGTTCAGAAACCCCTGCTTGCCATATGAGTATTTAAATATTAGAAAAGATAAGCTAAGAAGAATTCATTTAAGTATGGTGTTACTGTTTCCCACTGCACCCCACCTAATTTTTCTAATATTAATCATTGTAAATGATTTATTTAGTGTTCATTTTTCCATAGCAAGTATTGGTAAAAGGCCATACAAGAATACACAAAGCACATTATTTGTGTATCGGACTGCAAACACAAAAATGTAAAAATTTTCAAGCTAAAGTATGACAATAACATGAAGTCCAGTGGTCTCAGAAACTCCTTATTTGTTTGCTAAAATTATAAATTGCAGTTATCACTCTGTTCTGGGAAGACCCTGTTAAACACATTCCATCAAGCATCTCCAGTGAATTGTACAACTCCAACCCAGAATGAATATGACTCATAAAGTCTCTACTGAAGTTTAAGATGGTTCAGGTTTTGCCATCAGTCCTGCCTCATCATGTGACTGATGGAACTGTTAACCAATCGTGGGCAAAGCAATGTACCTCCGCTTGGTCATTGTAGGCAACCTCTACTTTGTCAACCTGCTTCCAACTTATCCACCTCTCCCAAAACCTGTTCTCTTCATATCTTGTAAACTGCCTGAATTTGTTGCTCAACTGTAGCAGGCATGGTGTGTGAACTGCTGATCGCTCTGTGTTCTTTTCTCTTAACTGCTCAATGTAAAGTTTCTAGCTATTTCTGTTGTTGTCCCTATTCTGCTGCACAGCTCCATACAATGTTGATATTTCAAATATATCTGTTCTTCTTTACGAATCTCTTTTTGAAAAATATCTGTGGATTATTCCTATAGGAATTTCTTTGCTCTTCTCCCCTCCCTTTTTATTTAAACAGCAGTGCTAGGGATGGAATCTGGGGCCTTCACACTGAGCTACAGCCTCAGCTCTTTTTATTTTTTATTTTAAAATAGGATCTTGATAAATTGCTAAATTGCCCAAGCTAGGGTTGCACATGCAGTCTTCTTGCCTCAGCCTCTCAAGTGCTGGAATTGTAGCTATGTGCTACCACACCTACCTTCTTCATCTCACCCTTGATCAGGCAGAATTAGGATTAAATGTGGGCCTGTGCCTGTTTTTCAATTCTTTCCACTGTGCTGGTGGAGCTTTTTATAAATTATCCTGGAGTTTTAGACAGAATAAAATAATCCATAGGTTTGGTAACAACTGAATAACTCTCTCCTATCCTATCAGCATCACTGGTACCAAGTGCTGCATTAGTAGATAGGACTGAAAAACCAGGGGCTCAGTTTTCCTTCCATTCAACTGTGTGAGAACAGTCTCTGCTTGGATATCAGAAAATAAGCAGGGAGAAAGATAAAGAATATTAATGTGCCAGCTCAAGCTTGGAAGATCTCTGATGATTCTATGCAAACTATCAATATACAGGGATAGAGTTTGGTGCTGTAGATCCCAGCAAGGGAGCATGTTCATCATCAGAGGATACATGAACAGAGAAGGAATAAGCTGACTTTTGTTGGAAGAAGACCACTCTGTTACTGTCATGGGAATCGTACGTAGGAGGGGCAGGAAAAGCCGTGATGGGATATTGCAGTAAGAAACCAAGGCTAGAGATGACAGCGAGAGGTTGCAGGGTGGTAGCAGCAGGGAAGTGAGAAACAGTTGGAGGCAACCCAGAAGCTGCCTGACTCCTTGATGTGCACAGCTGCCCAAAATACACAGAGCATCAGATCCACCCAGTTCACATTTCTTTATTTCATATCTCCCGAGACCTTCCCCTAACAAGTTGAACAACATCTGGACACAGTAAAGCATCTGTTACCCACAAATTCCCAAGGGGTGCAGATCATCAGAATTCCCAATTTGCAACTTTTGAGCTGTGTCACCGCAAACCTGTCACGTGGTGCAGTTGGAAGGGCAGTGACTGGCAGTTACTCATTTTGGTCCCTCCCCTACATACCGTGCACCTTGCCTTGGCCTCTTCCCTGTTCCCAGCTCTCTGGAGTGAAATGAGAGGTGTGGGAGAGGGGTTTGTTTTTGAACTTCCTTCCACATCCAACAGGCTACAGTTCTTAATTTGCTGATTCTCAAGTTCTTTGGTAGGAATCTAGGAAGGAGTTGGACTGGGAATCTGTTTTATTTTCCCTTCATATTTATTTAAATTCTTACTTTTAACATATGACAAATATCTTTGAGAACTCACATGTCAAGTTCAAGAGCAAATAATTTGTCCTTAAAGGAATATCATCTTAGTTTTTGTCTTGTACTTTCTCAGAGAATGATCAAATCCAGTTCCATCTGGAACCTCAGGGTTGCTGATGCCCAGGGGTTAGAGAAAGCATTTCCCTTGCATGCTTCATCCTGTGACCCTGCCTTAGGACAAACCTATTTATCACCAGTTTCCTCCTTGGATGGCACAGGAAGCAGTCTATAAAAGCTTTGATGGGTGTTCTCTCTAGTGGTGGGCACAGCACCCCACCATTACCTAAATGAATATTGTGCTAACTCTTTCTTCTAGATTTGTATGTGCCCCACTCTGGCCAGAACAGCTATGCATGTTCTTGTGAGCTGAGATAGCTTGGGGTCAGCATTAAGGAAGCCTTCCTGCTAGACATTAACTAGGAAGGTTTCTCCTGGCCATTCAGTAGAAAAATCTGGTTGTGTGGCTTTTGCCACAATCTCCCAAAAAATCACAGTGTACTGTTGCATCTAGACTCAGAATCTACTTGCAAACTGAACACTTAATGAGCACTTAGGTAGCCTTAGGTAATACCTTACCTGCATCAGCTTTCTTATCCACTGCTGTGAGGGAGGTGTTGCCTTTCTATTTATAAATGAAGACACTAATATTAGGAAATGTAACTAAAGCCCTACAGTACATAATGGAACTTAGATGGTCTTAATCAATTTATAATCAATTTGCAATCTTTGTAAATGTAGACTGCAAACTGTGGAGGCCAAGTTCCCTAGGAAGCAGAGGCCATAACTGAGGAGGCCTCCTTTAGCCCTAGCCAAGGCCTCTGTCTCTTAAACACTCTGAGCATGTGTTTTCAGTGGCAATCTAGCCAATGCAGACTGAAAACAGTTGTACATCCCTTAATGACAGGGATATCTTCTGAGAAACAAGCCTTAGGTGATTTCATCCTTTTGTGAGCAGCATAAAGCATACTTTCATAAAATAAGATAGTCTGGTCTACTACACACAAGCTACAAACCTGTACAGCATGTTACTACACTGAATACGATAGTCAGTTTTAACACAACGGTCAGTCAGTCTTTGTGTGTCAATAGGTATCTAAATGGGTTTGGATATGAGCATGTCCACAGACTCATGAGTAATGGGCTGTGCTAGGGCTGTGACATCACTAGGTGATAGGAATTTTTCCTCTCCATTGTAAACTTATGGGACCATTATTGTCTATGCAGCATGCCATTGACCAAAATATTTTGTGTTACATGACTAAGTTAGGGGGCCAGAAGAAGTAGGGTGATTCGGGCTTCACAACCCTTCCACTCATGTTCAATGCTCCAATCTCCCCAAAGCTTACAGGGTACTCTTGCATCTAGACTCAGGGTCTACTTGAAAACAAAAACCAATGAACATTGAATGAGCACTTAGGTGCCCGACACCTTACCTGCATCACTTATCCATGCCTGTGGGGGAATGTTATTTTTCCATTTATAAATGAAGACACCAATGTTGGAAGATGTAACCAAAGTCTTACTGGAGGTAACGGAGCCAAGATGGTACAAATCAAGAGCCTATGTGGTTAACCACTTTGCTGTACTGACACTTTGTTCTGATTGCACGTCACCAAACCCAAAGCAATTGCTTCCTGGTTCGCTCTTGTGTTATATTGCAAAGACTCAGGAACCACAATGTGGAATAAGATCACCTGAGAGCCAGTGATTAAAAAAGGGTCAGAAGAATGCCAAACCAAGTTTAATGTTTGGGCACCAAACAATTCTGTGCTTTGAACTATGTTTTCCTAGTGTCGAGCAAAACATTTTCCTTAAAATTAAAAGATATTCTCCTAAGTTCCCTGATTTTTATTTATACTTTTTATATTATGCTGTCTGTTTTATTCAAAAGTAAGCCAGTGATTTCCCAATTTTATTACTGTTTTTCTCCAAGGGAAGAACTATTAGATTTATTTGTTACTTCAATTCCTCATTTATTTTGCAATATATTGCTTTATGTTTTTATTAATTCATTGTTTTTCTTAAGATTAGTTCATTTGATTTTTAATTCCTTCAATTCTGAGCTTAATAAATTCAGTTTCATTCTTATTTAGTAATATAAATTTTTATGACTTAGTCCTTCTATGTTCATTGTTCTGGCGTTGAATAATTTGTATTCATAGAGGGTCCACTATGTGCCAAACACTGCATTAGTGGCTGAGAATACAGTCCCAAGAAGTCTCTACCTCTGTGGAGTTCATTCAAGTAGGAAAAGTGAGTGAGTACGAGGAAAATAAAACAGGAGGGAGAATGATCGCAAAGGAATTAGTGTTATGGAAAGGGTTGAAGAAAGACCTCTTAGACAACGTGACACTTAAATGTAGAAGTGAGGAATCAATAGGAGGGAAGGGATAGCCCAGGCATATATATATGATCTGACACAGGAGCATGGGTAACATACTCTGGGATCTCCCAAGAGAACACTGTGAGTACAGCAGAAAAGATTTAACAAGGAGTGGGAGGAGCCAACGGGAGAGGTATGTGGGAGCCAGGTCATGTATAGGCCATGGGAGGCATTATGAACTTTGACAAGGATCTTTTATTTTATTAGGAGCATAATGGGATGACATTAGAATATTTTGAGAATGGGAGTGGCTTAATTAATTGATAATCAGCTTTAATGTCATACAAAACTTACCCATTTTACGTGTGCAGTGTAATAAGTTTTGACAAACATACACAATTGTGTGAAAGCCAACATAATCAGAGTAGAGAACATTTTCAACACCTCATAAAGCATCCTGTGCTCTTGTGCAGTCAAATCTCAATCCCACTGCTAGACTCAGGCACCAGAGATCCACTTTTATTGATGATAACTTTACCTTTCCCAGTTTCACTTAATTTGAATCACAAAGAGTAGTCTTCTGTCCTGACTTCTTTCACTTAGCATAATACATTTGAGATTCATCCATGTTGTTGCATCTATCATTAATAAGATATATTTATTGCTGAGAAGTATGTCCCTGTATGTATATACCAGCACTTGCTTATCCATCCATCAATCTTTTGGCTACTATAAATAAAGTTTCGTTACAGATCAAAGTCAAGTCTTTCTGTAGGCATATGTTTTCATTTCTCTTTGGAAAATATGAGTAGTATTGCTAAAGCAGATAGTAAATGTATTCTTACTTTAAAAAGAAACTGTCAAATTGTTTTCTGAAGTATTTGTATCTTCTTTCATTCCCTCCAGCTATATGTGAAAGTTGCAGTTGCTAACAACTGACATTTAGGATGGCTTTCTAATTTTAGTCAAGCTTGTGGGCTTGTGGCCATGAGCTGGTCTATTGTACTTCTGTTTTGCGTTTCCCTAATGATGCAGTTAAATATCTTTTCATGTTCTTATTTGCCACTCATATATCCTTTCTGTAAAATGTACTTTCATAAATTTTGCCCATTATTTTATAGATTGTTTCTTACCTTTTGAGTGCTACTTATGAGTGCTCTATCAAGATACATGATTTGCAAATATTCTCTACCCTTCTGTCAATTACCTTTTAATTTTTACAGTGCCTCATGAAAGCAAATGTTTTTAAATTTTTAATATTGATGAAAGACGAGTTATCTTTTATAGTTTTTACTTTTCTTGTGTGTGCGAATATTTGCCTACCCCAAGGTCACAATGTATTTTTTAAAAGTTTTATAGTTTAATTTTCATAATTAGATGTATGATCTACTTCACATCAATTTTTGTATTTGGCATGACATAAGTATGGAGGGCCTTTTCCTATTTTCTTTTTTTTTTTCAGCAATAGAAAGGAAATTTCTGCAACACAGGTGTATATCATTCATAAAAGTGACAAATGTTACAGCAATGGGAAGGAAAGTCTTAAGTCTGGGTCAGAGTTGTATGCTACCTCAGTCATGTCAGCAATTTTACAGGTAAGTATTCAGACATGAGGAAACTGAGGTCCAGAGGATTGGAATTGCATTTCTGAGATTATATGTGACGTCACTGAGGAAGGTCAGATTTCTGAGACCACTGTTTTTAATACTACTGTGAAAAGCAGAAGCAAGAGAAGTGAACAGAACAGTTGCATATTTCACTTATGAAAAATGCTTCCCTTACTGTACATTAATCACACACATACATAGTTTGTATATATAAATGCACTTGAAATGTCAAGAACATTGGCTATTTAGAAAAAAAAAAACTTTAGCTCAAATTCTTCTAAGAGTGATTTGCCTGATACAGCAGCAAGAATTCTATTTCTTCCCAACACTCGGGAGGCTGAGGTAGGAGGAGCGTTGTGAGTTTGAGGCCGGCTTGGGCTACAATGCGAGCGCAAGGCCAGCCTGAGCTACACAGTGCAACCCTGCCTCAAAAAACTGGGGCCAGGAGTTTGGCTCAGTGGCTTAAGAGCCTGTCTGACAGGCGCGAGGTTGAGTTCAATCCCCAGTGCCACAAAAGAAAAACAAAAACAAAAACAGAAAAACAAAAACAAAAACAAAACAAAACAAAACAAACAAACAAACAAACAAAAGGAATTCTATTTCTGCTTCCTGTTCTGGGTTTGTCTCTTTCCAAACTACTCATATATGCCAAAACAATGACTTTCCATGATAGAGGAAGACCAGATTTTTTTGGGAAATTGATATGGAAAAAATACCAAGTAAAATACTTTAATATTCAAATAAACTTAGTACCATTTATTCTAATTTCTGGATCTGTGATGTTGGACATGTTATTGAACTCTGTGAATCTCAATTTCATTATATGCCAAGTTAAGTCTTTCAGGGTAAGTTTATGTTCTAGTCTCCTGAAGTAGTTCATTGTATTTCTGTTCATAGATTAATAAATCTGTCCCTGTTTAAAGGCCATTGATCTAACCACTGCCTTGCTACTGCTGCATGATACTCTGTTCCTGGTAATTGATTTATGCTCTCCCTTCTGCATCATATCTTTTATCCTTTATGCATTTATAGAAAGGAGGAGAGAAACTTGAGTCACTTCCTCCAAAACAGAAAAGTGATTTATTTATTGCGACCACTAAGCTAGTGATTGCCATGGCATGTCAGCAGTCCTTAGCTTTCCTCTCCAGCTATCAGTGACTCCATAACTTGTTTTTCTGGTCCCAGTAGCAGATTTATGTCAGGATAGCATCCAACTTCCATAGATCACAGAAATTATAGGATGGAGTTTTGTGGATTCTGTGATATATGAGATCTACTTTCTCTGAATGAAATAATAGAAAGCTAAACCCAACAGGAGAATTCAAACTCACAAAGAATAGCTTCATCATCCACATATTTATTGATTTAATCTTTACTAAATAAATATCATGTGCCCTTTAGGTACTAGGAACTGTGCTAAGTGATAGGAATCATCAGGAAGTATCTCCCCACATGAAGCTTATAGTTTTGTATGTTATAATAAATAAAACATGCTGGACACAACATTTGTGCTGTTTTTTTCAAATGCTTTGTATATATTATCTGACTGTCTGCATCCCCTTCAAGGTAGATACTCTGTGAAAGGGTAAATTAGAGATTTCTATGTTAAAGAGTAAATTAAGGGCAAAGAAAGTTAAATAAAATGTTTAAGATCTCCTAGCTAGAAAGAGACATAGTTGAGGTTAAAAGCAGGCAACTTATTTCCAGAGTCCAGGATTTCACAGTACACTTACTCATAAAATATTGTCAGAAATACAAAAGTGAATCAGCAGAGATACTTCAAGAAGCTCACTGTCTAGCAGAAGACTTAAGATAAATCGACATTTATACTATAGACAAATCAGTGTCATTAGGGATGTGCAGAAACAAGTTAAGGTAGGTACTGAAGTGGGGAAAGAGCATGTCAGGGTGTCTTCACAGAAAAAGCGACCTTTGATTTAGGTTTAGACATGTGGAAATGAAGGAGGAAGGAATAAGACAAAGCACGACTCAAGGTACAGAAATGGGAGAACACACGATATAGAGGATGTTATGGTTGATTCGTTGTGTCAACTTTAGAAGTCAAGAAGCTTAACTAAGTAACTCTACAGTTCCACATCCTAGGGTGTAGAAGACATGCCCCTACCACTAGGATGCTGTTCATTGCGTCATCTTGTGAAGTTTAGAAGTGTAGCTAAGTGACTCAGCAGGGAGTTAGGGTCCTCACTTTGTAAATATCCTGACCCTGTGCTAGAGAAGGGCAGGAAGATGTTGTGAATGCTATACCCGCCCCGGGGCAGGTAGCCTGCTTAGAGTATAAGGGAGGAAAAGAGACTTGCTCCTCACCTTTTTTTTGTTTTTGTTATCTTGCTCTCTTCCTCTGCCATGAACCGTTGATCCTCTGCCTTGGACCCAGCTGATTATGGACTGAAACTTCCATAAACTGTGAGCTAAATAAATTCCTTCCTTAATTTTGAGTGTCAGATATTTTGTCTCAGCAATGAGAGAAAAGTAACTAAGATACAGCAGTTGGACTGAGCAAAGGATACATGCGAAGATTAGTGATAGCCAGGGATATAAAGATTAATAGATCTGCAAACGTCCTAGCCAAAATGTTGGCAAGCTGGAAGCAATAGTGTAGTGGAGTTACTACCATTAGCTTCCTGCAGAAGTCTACTCTTTAAGGCTTTGAAAAGTATTATACAATTGTATCAGATTTCTAACACTGATCTCATGAAAGCTCATATGCATTTCAAATAAAAAGTATTAGAAAAATGGAAAAGTCTTCTTAGGAATATAGGTCTACAATGATGCAGTCTTATAGTATATCCATCTTAAATGAATATCAAACATCAAATAGGCAAAATGCCCAAACACATTTTCTCAACATTTTTCTGCTCGGATACACGTGAAAAATACACAATTTGCTGAGTGGATCAGTATACAATGATATTAAATTGTGAGTCATGGAACTCAAAGTCTCACAGAGACAGAAAGATGATATCTCCATTCCCATGTCCATCGCCTCAAAGGTTTGCTACCCAGGACCTTAAAGGTTGTGTCCTCTTTGTTGAGAAACACTGCAATTACCCTAATGAATAAGGGATACTAAGTCAATGCCCACTAGCACCACTACTATCATTCTTGTTCGCAAATTCAGAACATTGTTTCAAAAGTTCTACTGGATGGAGTAAAAAAAGAAAAGTAGTTAGAAATATTAGCAATGATTGGAAAACACATGATATAGAATAGTTGGATTTAAGATTCTGAATAAAGAGTTTTGGAAAACCCATGTGAATCAATTAAAGACACCACTCAGTACAAAGCTTACAGTCTACTCAAAAGAATGTCAGATATAAAATAATATTTAAAATGCACTTCTTGTGCTTCTGAAAAGTGTAGTGAAAAGAGATGCTATTTATAAAATCCAGAAAATGTTTAAAAGACTATATTAACAAGAATAATGTTATAGACTTTATGAGTAAAACTATAAGAGAATACAAGAAACCTTGAATGCATGGAAATGGAACAGCATTCATGTTCCTAAAGTGGAAAATTTAATAGGAGATGTGAATTGTTTCCAGAGTAACTTGTAAGCTTAAATAGTCTAAGTAAAATACTAAAGAGTTTTCTTTCTGAAACATGACCAAATTATTTTATAATCCATCTGGAAGGATGTATATAAATTAACAGCATAAACTTTTTGAAAATATGAGCCACAATGATGTATTTTCACTTGTAAACATTCGTAGTATAATAATTTCAGTAGATTAGTTTTTACATAGGAATAAATGGAGGGATCAAATAGAATTCCAGACACATACCTAAGGATATAGAATGACTTTGTATATGGTAAAATTACTTTTCTAATCATATGGACAATTCAATGTTTGAATAAAGGTCAATAATTTAAAAAATAATAATATTTTAATTTAGTATTTGTTTTTTCTGATTTATGCCATTATTTGACCTAAATAGTATGACAAATCAGTAAAGTAATGCTTTGCTTTGTTGATAATGGAGGTACATTGTTTAAGTAAAGATCTTGTAAAGTCTGGTTTTTAAAAAATTTTAATTGATCAATTAATTAGTTATTTTTGTTGGCAGCAGAGACGGGCAACTGTGAAAATCAGACCTGCCCTTTCTGAATTACTTGTCATTTTTATTGCAGCTCCATAAATGGCTATTGCTGAGTGGCCTTAGTACCTTGATAGATGTTGCCAGGATCAGTAGTTTCTAAATGCTGATGTTGGTGACGAGGGACTTTCTAACCACTGGCAAGATGAAAAAAAGAAAATTGGGAGGTGGGGGTGGGTATAGAGTATTCTTCATAATAGAAAGTTTACTCAGTATAAAGAATATTATCATTTTCCAGGACCTGAATAGACAAAGAAAGCATACAAATGGCCAATGGCTATATGAAAAAATTTGTCAGCATCACTAATCAGGGAAATACAAATTAAAATTGTAAGTTATCACTTCATACCTGTTAGAATGGATATAATCAAAAACATGATAGACTACAAGTGTCAACAATAGTGTGGAGAAGGGAAGACCTTCATACTCTGTTGGTGGGTAATGTAAAATAGCACAGGCACTACAGAAAGTAGGGTGGAGGTTCCTAAAAATTTTTTAAAAATGGAATTACCATATAATTTAGCAATGACAAGCTGGGCACTTATCCAAAGGACATGAAATCAGTATGTCAAAGACATGTCTGCTTCCCCACGTCCGCTGTAGTACTATTCATAGTAGTCAAGAAAAGGAATCAAACTTAGTGTTCAACGGATGAATGAATAAAGAAAATGTAGTACATAAACACAGTGAAGTACTATATTAAACCTTAAAAAAGGAAGTAAGTCATCATATGTGATAAAATGGATAAACCCAAAGGATGTTAGTTGAGTGAGATAAATAAGGCTCAGAAGCACAAATACTGAATGATCTCACTTATGTATAGAGTCTAAAAATGATGGAAACAAAGATGGTGGTTACTGGAGTTTAGGGGTAGAAGGATGGGGAGATTTTGGTCAAAGAACACAACATTTCAGTGAAGTTCAAGTGATCTATTGTGTGTAATGTTGACTACTGTTTATAGCAATATATTGTGGACTTGAAAAATGCTAAAAGAGTAGATTTCAAGTGTTTTTACAACAAAAATGATAAATATGTAAAGCAATGAATGTTAGTTTTATTTAGATATGACACAAAATATGCATATATCAAAATCTGTTACATATCTTAACTACATAGAATTTTAATTTGTCAATTAAACTAAGCTAAAATTATCCTTTTTCCTGAGATTTCATTTGTCTTTGATTTTGATACTATATAGACTCTTGTGAGAAGTATGGATTTGTTATTTGATTGTATTTAATATTACATGTGAATATACTTACTCAGGTTAAAAAAAAAGAGAACAGTGCCAGTTTCTCCAACTTAATTATTTGTTTACATTTTAGTGGCATACATGTAGATACAACTCCTAATACCTAATATAATACCATGCATCACTTGTTATTCCTAGGTCCTTGATACTGATCAGAGAATCTAGGTTTTTCATAAATTTATGGTTCTTAGTACACTTTTTTGCAAGGTCAGGGATTCCTGCAAGGGACATGTGGTCTCTACTAAGTATGGAGTGCTCTAGTTCTTACAGGTCATCCATTTCTAGACATTTTCACTTGGCACACTTTCCCATAGACCAGCAAAGAACATATATTCTTCCTTTTCCAAAAGAAGGCTCTTCAGACAGTTAAAAACATCACCTCCCTCTTGCCAAAGGCTTGTTTCCATGTAATATCCCCATTTCTCTCTTTTCCTTCAACTAACTGCCATCTGCTGGTGGTAGTCCTCTGGATCCAAATACTGCAACTTTGGCAATCATATCAGGTAGTTTTTACCTATCAAACTTGTAGCTAACTAAAACACTTTAGGCATTTACACACACACACACACACACATACACACACAGGCACACTGACCTCTAGTTAGCTAAGTAGTATCCATGTCAATGACGAGTTAATTTCTTGAAACTTTTGAGGAGTTTACATTTATCTCTGCCAGGTTGATACCTATCTGATTACTCTGTCAATCTTTGCCACCTTTAGATTTTGATTAACATGCTGTCAGCATCTGTTTAAAATACTGGGAAAATATTAAATAGGCTAAGGCAAGGACAGAGGCCTATGGCAAAGGATAAATGCAAAGCCAAACTTTATTTTTATGATGCTTTCAACCACAAATATTCTCTTCTACTATCTTCATTTATTGGTATAGGACATTAGCTATAGGGCCTATAGCACTCCATTAGCAATTTATGTCTAATTGTCATTATCACTTTCAATGTAGGTGTTTAGCCAATTAAGCAAATTCCAACTCTTCTCAGATTTCAGATGCATCACAATGCACTTTTCTTCAAACACTTGACCAAAAAGTAACTCAGTGAAAAAAATCCCCTACTGACAACTTCTCTACTCTGCAGACAACTCAATGAAAAAAGTTTCATGATGCTCATTTGTTAAGATTTGTCCTGGTGGGAAATGGCCTTTATTTCTTATTTCTAAGTTTTCAAACCAATTCATTTAATAACTACTATTTTGGTAGTGATGAAGTAACTAACCTTTAATGGTTCAATGTGCCTCCTGTCTTTTTTGAAAACCAGCACAACATCAATTATGCATTTATTATTTATTCAGCATACATCTATCAGTGCCTTTCATAAGTCAGGCACTATCCTTGGTGCTGGCAATACAAAGATTATGTACATATCCATTCATTTTATTTTTGCACACTTTTTGTTAATGTTTTCCATGATTTCTCAAAAGACATTGGAAAAAGGTAGTACAGTCCACATATTCCTTTAGGTCCAGAGACTTATTGCTCTGCTTAGCAACTTTGAATTCTCTGACTTTATTTCATTCCATATAGCTTTATATTTCCTCCTTCATTTCCTAATTCTTCTCATCCTTTCTCCCTGATCTCCACTGCTCTATTGTCTACAATGTGTGTCCAAAGTTTTTTGGCTTGCCAAACCACACAGAGTGAAAAAGAATCATCTTGGATTGTGTCTTGGTTGCTTTTACTTTTCTCCTGTTGCTGGGACAAAATACCTGACACCAAAATGAAGAAAGGAGAGGTTTATTTATCTTACAGTTTTCGGAGGTTTCAGTCCATAATAAGCTGGCTCCAAAGCAGAGTGGCATGGCACTGGGGCAACACTTCAAGGCAGCAGCCAGTGCAAAAATCAGCCAGAGCAAAAGGGGGAAAACAAGCCTCTTCTCCTCCCTTATAGTGTATGCAGGCCAACCCTGCTCCCTAGGGCAGATGTGGTGCTCACAAAATTCCTTTGTCCTCCTCTTGCACAGGATGAGGATATTTACAAAGTAAGAACCTTGGCTCCCTGCTGAGTTTCTCTGTTAAACGTCTAATCTTCTCAAGTTGACATAATGTATCGATCATAACAGGCTGCATGCAAAAATGCATAATATAGTTAATATATATGGAATGAATTTCTCTTATTTTTAATTTTTGTTATAACATTTTTATAAAGAAGGTAATTTGTCTATTGGCTGCAGGTTATGCGTGCTGGCATACTTTTTCCTCTTTCTTAACTCCTAGGCTTGAAGATCTCTCTCCCAAAGAAGCAGAAAATGGGTAAACAGGATTAATTCATTTGACTTTGCCAGGACCGCCAGGCAAGTGATCTCTGACAATTGCACAATTTCTGGAAATTGAAGGCCATAGGACTGGGATTGAATATTGGAAGGTTCAGGAAATATCTGCTATTTATTTATTCTTTAGTTGGTCAACAGGGAACAGGAAAAAGAGAATGGGGCCTCTCTAATAAATGTATAGAGCCAGAGCTGAGGAAGCTGGAATAATTACTTCCTATCAATCCTTAGCATATAGCCTGCCATCTCCCTTGGTTCTCTACAACTCCAGCTCTTTAAATAACACTTAGAAAGATAAACATTTTCCTCCCTGCAGTAGTGTGTGGTGAGGAATAATAGTAATTGACAGTACTTCAATCCAAGCAATTAACTCTCCAGTATTTCATGAAAATGCAATTATTCTGTAAATAGAAGCTCTTAGGTCACTGATAGAAGAAGTGGGCTTGGCAAACTTGCACTTGCTTCTGCCATAGCAGACAGGTTGAAGGCCTCTCTCTGCTCCATGTCCTCAGTCTGGCACCCTAAAATCAGCCTAGCTTGGAAGGGACTCTGCTTTTAGCTGTGGGAGCTTGGTGGTGACAGCCACGCATTTGCAGCAAAAAGTGGCGATGGGTGGCTCGTCATGCCTGGGATTTCAGCAACGTTTAAAATTTTCTAAAAGGAAAAACTATGTTGTGCTCCTGGAAGTCTTTTTAAAAATATTTTGCTCCTAAATCCTCCACCTTGCCACTGGAATTCTATGTGCGTCTTATGTGTGTGTGTCCACACGCATCCCGGGACTGTGCACACACACACTCCAGAGCTGTCGGGCCTAGAAAGAAACATTAATAACTCAACCAAGTCTGGGTGCTTTTTAAAAGTCTATTTCTTGCTTATAAATAAATGGTAATTTGTTTAAAAGCATCATTACACACAGTGTTCAGTCAGATCCCATGCATTCGATTATTTTAAATAAATGGACCATAAATGGAACAAGTTCTTTCTAATTTACAAATGATAGGAAACATTTTTCAAGAAAAAAAGGAAAAAGTGTAAAATTTGTTCTTAACTACATCTCATTAATGTGGAACTGTTCAATGACCTGTAAAGATTAAAGAATTAGTGAATTGGTGGAATTATCAGAATGAAAAATCTGTATAATTTTGGTTTCAATTTAAAAATCTACTAAACAGTCTAGTGACTTTAGTCTTGGATATTACTTTTTAATATCAGACCCCACAAATGTGGTGGCATTGGGGTTACGAATGAATCGAATGGAAAGCAACAAATAGTATGTTTAAATTCACAGCACAACAGAGGAGCTAAGTGGGAAGGAGGGATGCTGTAGGGGGAGGAATGGGCTATTTTTTTCCCAGTAAAACAACTGAAGACGTTTAATTAAGTGACCACTCTGCTAAGTGGAGCAAAAATTAATATACATAAATGCATTTATGTCCAGGCAATGGTGCATAATTAAGAAGTCGGCTTCAAATGAAGAACCAGAGACTGAGCCACTTAACCAACATTGCCAGAACATCGCCTCCTTCCTAAAATTGTGCTTGTCATCACAAATAGAAGGAGAGAAGCAAGGATGGAATGGAGGATGTCTTATCTATTGGATGCGACTGAGAGGAAGTGTGTGTTCAGCTAACGAGAGCCTGCTTGTAAGGCAAGGATGTCTTAGGTGGACCCTCTCTTTCCCTTCCTTGTTCTGCCTACACCAGCTTCCATGTTATGATAGCTCATTGCTGTAAGCAAGGGATGCTTTTATTTTGGACCACTCCACCAATCCCTGTCTGCTTTAGATCAATATAAAGGAGATTTAAAAAAAAAAACCCTTCCTACTGGATTATAATCCTTTTGAAGGGACACATTATTTCTATGATCTCTGACCATAATCCTGCATGCCCACCTGCCAGTCCAGATGTACTCAAAGGCTGCACAGGGAAGTCTGTGCTACAACCCTTACTGCTGGGTTAGGAGAAGACCTCGAGAGGGGATTCCTGTAGCAGTGGTCTCTGAACAATGTGCACATTGTCCTGAGAGGCTGGGAGGCTTATTGAAGGAGTCTGGATCGTGGAATGGTTGTTAATTTCAGAAAACTGTGTAATATGGTGCCATAGACCCGGGTATGTGTGTGATGAAAGAGGCTGGCACTGTGCACTGCGGCCTCTGTGGCTACCATCCTGAAGCAGCCAAGATCATGAGATCTGCTTTGGAAAAATGGCAGAGTGGCTCTCCCATTATACCATGCATTGGGTGGAAGTTTGTTCAGTTTTGGGAATAAGAAGCACTGCCATCTAAAGTGTCTATTCTTTGCTCTCCTATCAGCAGCCTTGTGAACTGATGAGTGTGCTGGCAGATGGGACCCTGTTTAAACTGTGTACATTTTGTGAGAAGGATCCTCACCTCTGCCAAAGGGAATTAGAGGAATGTGAGACCCTTCAGCTTGACATGGGCCACTGGGACCCCTTCTCACACAGGACCACTGTCAGACTCTAAGGGGAAGACAAGGGAATCCTAGGGTCACAGATTCAGATACACACACACACACACACGTCCAGTGATTAATTGTTCTTGGCCAAGCACCACATTCAAGACTGGAGCACATACTCAGAGAAATCAGACAAGATATTCAATCTCAAGAGGTATAGACTCTAAAGAAAATATCATTTTGACCAGGGCTATAAAGTAGTATCCAAAACTAAGCTCACAGCTCAGGAATTGTGGTTGAATATGTATTTCCTCCCTTTTTCCGCTTTCAAATAAACCTGTCCCTTTCAGAAGTGAGCTTTGCAGTTATCACAAAGCCACCATTACCATTTTAGTTTCAGCAATTCCCCAGTCACTTTTTACTGAATGCTTTTGGCTGACTCCTTCATCCTGCCCTTTGTGGTTCTTAGGTTTCCCTTTGATTGTTCTTCTGTATCTTTGACCACGTCCTTGCCATAGAAGACCAAAAATCACCTGTTGAGGACATTTCCCTCTTCTTTCCACCTGTGCTAGCAATTTTCTATTGTTGCTTCATCTACTTACACCTTCCTCCATGCTGCTGTGATCCGTCCAAACTGCTCCAGGGCCTCTCTGGCTTCTGGAGGGAGCAATGAGGTCACAGAGAGTGGGGCAAGAGCATCTGTCCCTGGTTCTTCTCTTCTGGATAGCTGTGGCTTGGTTGCTGTTTACAGCTCTTCCCAGAAGCGTCTTTCATAGAGGTATATATTTTGCTCTCAGCTGTTCTTATATCTAGTGTACTTCCTCAATCTCTTTTTCTTAAGGTCCTTGATAAGGAGCTAAAGAACTATTCATATCCTTATGGTTATTCTGTTAAATTCTTTTTAAATAAACAGCTCAACTTTGTTGCTACCCTTGTGTTTCCAGGTCCCTGACAGATGCCACTCTCCCCAGGTCATATCCTTTGATAATTTCTCTCCTGCCTCCCACTCCATGACTATGGTTAAAAGGAACCTTGCTTGTCCTCCCACATTGGGTCACATGAGGAAGTCAAATGTGTCTGTAATTCATTTGGTATTGCCATTTGAAGACATAAAAATAATTTGGCGTAGAGAGAATCCACAGGCCTACTGGTCTTCAGCAGAGATGGGCATCCCTTGGGTATGTGGGACTGTGAGACTGGAATACAGATCTTGACATTTGGCTTCTAATAAATTAATCAATGTTATTTTATGCAATTTTACAATGTACTTTCACTTGCACTGTTTTCTCACAATTTCTCAGCAAATCAGTAGTCAAAGTTGTTCTCAACTGTGACAAGAAAAGGATAAATGACAATTTCTGGAGGCATTTTTGATGGCCCCAACCTAAGGTCTATGCCATTGGTATCTAGGAAGTAATGACCAGGTATGCTGCTAAACACCCTAAAATGCAATGGCAAATTCCCTGAAATAGGAATTCTCTCATGGAAGTTAAGAATTTCTGGCCACTGCATTGTTTTGGCTTGAAGAATCAAAAACCTATGGGAGTGTCTTCTGGATTCATCTGTAGCATTCAGGGATTCAGAGTATTCCAAGTGGAATTTTTCAAAGAGACCAAAATCAGTGTAGCCAGATTAGGAGTACAAGGAAGCAGTACTTAATTAGCTCTGAGGGATGAAGCTACTGGGCACCGAATGTCAGTGTTATCCAGGGCTACAGTGGTGTGGGGGCCAAAGCTCAGATCCCAGGCAAAACCTGTTATCTTGCTCCTTCCATTCCCTGTGGTCTCTGTCCCCTGAGATCCTTCAAAATTTTTGATGGGATGGATAGGGTAGTGGGGACTGAACCCAGGACCTTCACACTGTGCTGTATCTCCAGCCCCTTTTTATATTTTATTTTGAGACAGAGTCTCACTAAGTTGCTAAGTTGCTTAGCTGTGATCCTCCTGCCTCAACCTCACAGAGTGCTGGGATAACAGGTATGTGCCAGCACATCTGTCTACCATTTTTTTCAATGAAAGCATTTGGATTGTAGGAAGGAGGCTTCTCTAAGTCCATAGTTGGAATCTCCTTCTCATTGCTAGCACTTTAGACTTAAGAAGTGAGAGTGCCTTTCTGAGAATTTTACCTGACATTTTTCATGAGAATTTTGAGCAGGACTCACCCACTGTTCTGGTGTTTCTAGAGAGGTTGATATTGTCTCCATGATGACAATGATTCTCTGTATCTTTCTAATGCCAAAAGTAACTTGTCTCTTTGTCCAGGGTTGCCTAAACACACATTTCCTATTCATTGTCAAGCACAAACTAAGTCTGAGACAAACACTGTCAAGACTGTTTATTTATAAACTGTAGCAAAGGAGTTCGTTTATGGTGACTTTCATTTCAGCATAGAGTTAATATCAGAAGGGAAAAGTAAGTCTCAGAGAGTAAAAAGAGGAAAGATGGATGCAGTTGCTGATTGGCATGCGTTTTATTAAAATGGGATTTGGGGAAGTAGAAGAGACCTTGTAATTGGTCTTCGAGTACAGTAACAGTATTTGGTTGGCTGAAAGGGGAAAAGCAAACATTTTGGGGGATATTTCAAGGAAAAGAAGAACAGTTCAGTGTTAAGGGTAGGGGTCTGTAGTTAGCTAGTTTTTGGAATAAGGGGTTGATAAGTGTTTCATTGTGACCAGACTGTCATAAAAGTGATCAGGAGAGGGAAGGACTCCCACAGAAAGAAGTTTCCTACCAGGTAGGTGGTTTTGACAATTTCACTGGTCTTCTTGAAGCCATTATTTCCTTCTTTGCTATATAAGTACATTGTTTGCACTTCTGAAAGATGCCAGACAGTTTTTGGTAGGTACAACTTTCAACCCTTCCTCTGCCTTTGGAAATGACCTATTTTTCTGACCAAGTATGATCTGTTCTTCCCTTGATGAGTCAGACGGTGCTGTAAGGACTTAAATAGGACAACATTAAAAGAAAATTTTGTATCATCTTGTAAATTAATGTGACTTAGAAGATATTTAGTGATTTGGAGAATTTATCAAGAAGTAGCGGTTTGTAGGGCAGGTATGGAGAAACTGTTTAGGTTACAGAAAGAAGTATTATGGGAAGTGTCAAGAATAGGGGCTGAAAAATGGAATACTGGGTCAGAAATACTTGGGTTCAGATTTAACTTACTCTCTTTATGACCAACTTTGTATTTTAAAAAATTGGGAAGACAGCACCTGTTTCTCCATTTTGTGAGGAATAGCGTAGTGCAGGGGAACCAGGTCTGTTTAGCTTGATGTGGCTACTGATGGGCAGGGAGAAAGCTGAGCCCAAGGTACGAGAATCTAAAATCAAGTAGACCTGGGGACATGTGAGAGTACGGGATTAGAATAAGGAATCGAGATTTGGTCCTTCAAGCTGTTCCAAGGACAGGGAACAATTGTAGCCTATATAATTGCAGCTGCAGGAGCAGTGGATATGAGGGAAATAGAGATTTTAAGGCTTGTCGGTACCTTAAAGGTAATTGAGAAGAGCAAGATGATGTGCGGTTATCGCTGTCCGTGGGAGATTCACATGGGCACAGAAGCCACTTAGGTGGTCCCGGAGCCAGAGCAATTGATAGGTGATGGTGACCACAGAGAAGGACAAAAGTCTAGTCTGATGGCATGGGAACCAATACATGAATTTTCGAAGAAGATTATGGCATGATCACTGAGAAGTCTCTATAAGATACTGGAAGAATGTTCATGGCACCTCCTGGCCGCCCAGAGAGGTGAGATGGAAGAAAGACTGAAATTTAAAGTTTAAAGAGGAGGTAGTCTTCCCCAGGCCAGGCCAAGTTTCAGTTAATACTGCTATCCCTTTGTGTTTGTGTGTGCATCTATGCATGTCTACTACATACTAGGAAGTTTAAAGACGTTGATTGTAATTCCACTATGATCATAAGGTAGGCACTTGCACTCTCATTTTATGCAAAAGAGATTGAGGATTAGAAGGATTAGAAGACTCATTCTAAGTCACGCAATTAAGTAAATATCAAACATCTATCCAATTGCCAAGTCTATGCTGTCTGCGGAGATAGCATGTCTGCTCATAAGATAAAAAAGGAGAGAGTTTTAAGATGCTGTTAACCAGGGAATAGAAGTTGCAGACCCATAGAACATGCAGTGTCAGGAAGAGGAAGGCATTGGAAGCTACAG
The DNA here is from genome assembly GCA_004363535.1 of Dasyprocta punctata. Classification (NCBI taxonomy): domain Eukaryota; kingdom Metazoa; phylum Chordata; class Mammalia; order Rodentia; family Dasyproctidae; genus Dasyprocta; species Dasyprocta punctata. The sequence goes on along the minus strand of RJWM01003518.1, from coordinate 762 downwards.
TAGGAAGAGAGGGTGCAAATGCACCTTGAACTGACTGTGGCAATAGGATCAGTAAATTCAAGGGTCTGGGCAGGATGAGTGTGACCAAGGCCTACAAAGACAAAATATGGGAATGGAATTGAGTTGCCTCTGTGTCACAAATTTGCAAATCAAAATTTGCCTCTCTATCTGTATCACAAATTTGTATCTATCTCACAATTTTATCAAGGTTATTTTGATATCACAGAAACTCTGCCTTTTCAACAGTGAATTTGGTGCTTTCGAGGAATTTCCTCGGTGAAACTTGGCATCTGGGGAACTGTGAATAATTATGTTCAGGAGGTCAAGGAAAAGGAGAGTCAAGCATTCAGGATGGGTTGGCCTGGAGGATGACGTGGAGGGCGGCCACAGTAGAAGAGTTGTCCACAAATCCATGTTTTCCTTCAAGTGCGCAGAGCTTGCAGCATGCTTTGAAATCAGTCAGTGGTCAGTCTGTAATAATTGATGGGCATGGTCCCCTAATCACGGACCAGAATCCAATACCAATTGCTTCTTTTACTTTTTAATGGATTCGAACTCTATACCCAAGCTTAGAAAATCAAAGCACTTCTGGAAGATATTTATTAGCGGCCAAATTATAAAAACACATAGAAACCTTTAGTTTGCATTACAAGTGTTAATATATGCAGAGCCCCGTGAATAGCTCATCTTTCTGCCTCTCTTGTATCTTAAATTTTTCATTACAAATTTCCAGGGCTTCAAAGTAGACTCTCACAGCCGGCG